>VMDO01006912.1:20213-95821 GCA_007922755.1 Pedetes capensis
CCCCCCCCTCTTTCTTTCTTCTTTCCTTTCATTCCTTCCTTCTTTCTCTCTTTCTTTCCTTCCTTTCTTTTTTTCTCTTTTCTCTTTTTCTTTTTCTTTTTTTTTTTCTTTTTTCTTTTTTTTTTGGTATTGGGAGGCTTGAGCTTAGAGTCCTGCATATGCTAGGCAAGTGCTCCACCACTGAGCTGCACCCCCCCAGCCCCTTTTTTGTTTTTTATCTTGAGACAGGGTGTCACTAAGTTGCATGAGATCCCTCTGGTCTCAAACTAGCAATGCTCCTGCATCAGCCTCCTGAGTCACTGGGACTACAGGCAGGTGCCACTGAGCCCAGCTTATTTCTGAATAATTTCCCTAGACTCCATCTTATACATACAACATGTACCACACTGCACCATTCTCATTAAAGAATAAATGAAGTCATGCTATTGAATTAACATTAAATATAAACATTAGTGAATATGATTTTTAAAGGGATACCTCCCTCCCCTGAATGTTATACAATCAAAATAAAATTTATTGTACGCTGACATGGGCACAGAAAGACAAATACCACATGATCTCATTTATATGTGAAATCTAAAAAAATTGAACTCATAGAAGTAGAGTAGAATGATGGTTACCAGAGGTGGAGGGAAGGAGCCAGTGGATGAGGAAAGAGAGATGTTGACCAAAGGTAACAAAATTTCAGTAAGACAGGAGAAATTATCTTTAGTGATCTACTGAACAGAATGGTGACTATAATTAATAATAATGTATTGCATATTTCAAAATTTCCAAAAGAGTAGATTTAAAATATTCTTCTCACATTGCAAGTTTGAAACCAAAGGTAGTCTGCATAACTTAGCAAGACCCTGTCTCAAAACCTAAAAAAAAAAAAATGGGCTGGGGGCACAGGTCAGTGGTCCAGCACTTCAAGTGTGAGGCCCTGGGTTCAACCCCCAGTACTACCAAAAAAAAAAAAAAAAAAATTCTCCTCACAAAAATAATGGTATGAGGTCATCAATATGTTAATTTGTTTGATTTATTCATTCTACAATGTAAACATATCAAAATATTACATTGTACCCGATAAGTACAATAATTATTTGTCAATTTAAAATAAAATTTTTAAAAATTTTATAGATGATTTTGCATGTTCCCAACACAAACAAATGATGTGTGACAGATATGCCAAATAAGGTGACATATATGCCAAATACCATGATCAGAACATTATATTTTATACAAGGATTGAAATGTGACATTGTACCCCATAAATATGTACAATTATTCTGTCAATTAGAAATAAAAATATATTTTTAAAAAAGAAAGGCAAAACCTAAATAGTAATTGCCTTATATACTTAATAGGCAAATATATATCCTTGCAAAATTCCTTCTTGGCGAAAACTTAGCAGTATTTCTATCTGTGCCCTTAAGGTGTAAATTCACTTCCCATCTTCTCTGAGAAACTATTCCTTTTGAAATACAAATGTCATGGGGAGCAAGTCTCAGGAAAAAAAAGAAAAACAAGAAAACCAAACAAATTATCTGTCTCAACCTGATAATGAACTATTTCAAAGGATTTTATAAGGCTCTATGGTGGGTTTAGCTCAGTCAGTAGAGTGCTGTGCTGTATTCTCTTTGAGGAGCCGGGGTTCAATCCCCAGCACTGCAAAAAATGGGAGAAGGACATGGCAATCCATTCCCATGGTAATCCACTCCCATGGCGAAGCAATCCCGAAACAATTAGCCTTTGAAAATCCTATGAGGGTCGCTATGAGTTGGACCTGACTCGATGGCACCTAACAACAACAAGGTCAATTCAGTTTAATTTGAAGGTGATATTCAGATTGTATGCATATTTTGGGGGTGGGGTTTAGCTTAGTTGGTAGAGTGCTTTCTCTGAATGTTCTGAAGCCCTAAGTTTGATTTCAAGCACCACAAGTACAGGAGAAGGACCTGACAGCCCACTCCCAAAACAAGCAGCCATTGAAAACCCTATGAATACCAGAGAAGCACTGAACATAGTGCTGGGCATAGCACAGTGTCAGGGAATGTTTCATTCTGTTGTATATAGAGGAGCGATGAGTCAAACCAACTCAATGGCACCTAACAACAACAACAACACATATTTCTGAGGCATCTACTTGCTCCGTTGGATCCAACTGTCCTTATAAATTAGTGAGCTTTTGAATCTGTCTCCATGATTAGAATTAAAATCTTTTTAAAAAATCACGACTTAATATTTCCTACCTGCTCATAATTTCAGGTTGTGAGTGTTTGTCACTTCAAGAACTCTAAAGTATATACTAGAAATAACTAAAGCTCATATGTATTAAATTATACCAGGATGCATATCCCAGATGTAAACTAGACAATAACTGTAATAGCTTATATTTTTTGAGCATTTATATGTACCAAGTAGGCATTGTGCTAAGCACTTCATATACACTCACCCCTTGAGATAGGTTTTACTGTACTTTCCATTTCATAATTGCAAAAACTAAAGCCAAAATCATATAATTAATGAGTGTCTGGTCCAGATTAAAACCTAAACCTTTGATCTTAATCAATGTACTTAAAAGAATTAGATATAGTAGAAATCTTACCTTTCTGATGATATAAACAACAAGAACATTCTAGAATATCTACAACTGCATTTAACAAAACTTTTTTGGGTTTTTTGTTTGTTCTTTGTTTTTGAGAATGTCACCTAAGATTTTACAGTGTATACAATTTAGGGATTTTGTTGTTGGGTTTTTAAAAAAATATTTTCTGTCCTTTTCTAAAAGCATGTTATCTTCATTTCTAAAAACATTAAAGTCAAAGAAATACAATATCCTGTTTGCTCTTAAACTGGTAAAATCTTCATGGTCAGCTTTTGGAAAAGAGCCCAAGAGAGTCTGTGAATACAAGTGTGAAACAATTATGTTATCATAAAACAATTACAAAAATTTCTTCTGGTACGTCATCTTGTACAATTCCCTTTTCCTCCTATTTTTTCCCCAGCCCTCTACAGGCCCTTTTTTGGATATGCCCCCTCCACCTCCCACTAACTTTCAGTGCCCTACAATGTGTCCATGATTTTCTTATCAGTTATGCTCAGTCACAGCAACAAAACAAGCTGTGACTTCTGAACCAAATCAGTTCAGACCTATTTTGAGGGCCTGTGCTAAGGGGCTAACAATACACCTACAGGACCCCAGGAGGCATAATGAGCCTCAAGCTACATCTGGGATTGAGTCAATATCCATGGGGAGCAGGGCTAGTAGGTGAGGCCTGACAGCAGGAAGTTATAGTGTGAATATGATAACTAAATGTTTCAAAAACTATTACCCTATCCTAAGACAATAGCTGTCATCACCAGTTTATAGAATCATCCTTGAAGTGAGAATTTGAGCAACCATTATCAATGCATCAGAACTAAAACACTAGTTGAGACCTGTTGATCTTCCTTGTTCAAGGAAGTTGGTAATGCTAACTTAGTTTCCTTCAGCATGGCTCCAGACAGCCAGTAAGCCTTCCTGGGACAGCCACCTCCTCTAAAGGGAGCTGACACCAGGTATATCTAAGCCAAATAGAAGCACAGGAGTGAAAATCAAGAAACCTAAACAGAATGAGAACATCCAATGGAAATTAGCATATGGTTATAGCATGATGAAAACAGTGATGGCCAGGACAAAATGATAAATGCAGAAAAACCAACTCCAGACTCCACCTGGTGATGAGTGTCAGCCTCCCAATATTCTGCCCTGTAAAAGATTTTGAATGCCCAAAGCTAACCCATGCTAGCACAATATGGGAGTGGCAGTAGGCCTTTCCTTGCCTTTATCCATTTTCTTTCCAGTCTAATCACTATCTCCATGGCTGACACAAAATTCCCCAATTTAATTTGAACAGCTGTCTGCGGTGGCTTTAATGCATGTTTTTGTTGTTGTTGTTGGGGGGGGCGTTTTCTTCTTAAAAAAATTTTTTTCAGTGTTTGGGGGTCGAACCCAGGGCCTCACACATACTTTGCAAGTGCTCTACCACTGGGCTGCACCTCTAGCCCATTTTTTATTTTTTATCTTGAGACAGGGTCTTGCTAAATTACTCAGGCTGCCTCTGGCCTTGAACCTGGCATCCTCCTGCCTCTGACCCTTGAGTGGCCAGGATTACAGGCACAAGCCACCGCACCCGGCTTTAATAAATGTTTAACTGGTGACACAAACCATGGGAAAGCATAGTGTGCCAGCTCCCCCCTGAAACTCTCCTTCACATTTAATACTATCACAATGGTACCATATTTCACATATAGAGTGAAAACAAACAGTACTTCAGAGTCATCTAATTCTTGTTCCCTCTTCCAAAAAGGAGGCTGAAGGTGCTGACGCAAGGACCCACTGGCAGAAAATAGGCTGGACCATCTAGGAGAAGCTTTCTCAGGAAGTGGGAGCAATACAGCCATTGAAGA
The DNA here is from genome assembly GCA_007922755.1 of Pedetes capensis. NCBI lineage: Eukaryota > Metazoa > Chordata > Mammalia > Rodentia > Pedetidae > Pedetes > Pedetes capensis. The sequence goes on from VMDO01006912.1 coordinate 24,648, forward strand.
TCTCCACCAACAGGACTTATGGTCACAGCGACCTAGTATGACTCCTCAGATAAAGAAAACTCATTCTCCCATATGATGTAGGGGAGTGGGGTGAGTGCCAGGAAAGTTTGCCTGCTTTATGAAAGAAGAAAAACTGAGTCATCCTTAAGTTACATTGGTAGAAACCATCTGAGTTCTGAGTCACTAAGTTCTCTCAGTTCACCTACAGAAGCAATCCCCCACCTGGCCCTAATCTGAACACTGACCTTGAACGGGGCACCTCTGATTCCTACTTGAAAAACAATGTAGGTAGGGGGAAGATGCTGAATTTAAGATTTTAGAGCAGAACATGTTTGCTTAAAGCAATGCCTTTCTCCTGGGGCAGGAAAAAACAAGTAGAACTCTCAGATATTCTCTCTGCCTCAGTTGCCAGGTGCAAGGATTTCCCTGGGAATGTTTCTCTTTTGCGTTCCCAGCCCCATCATCTGGAGTCCTTGCCTTTCCTTCACTTTTCTTTCCAAGGCCTTGCAGTGGGGCCTTTGCAGCTCTACCAGGCAATCTATCTCCAGTCAAACTCCTTTCTCACCATCTCTGCCCTTAGAGCTTGTTATTTTAAAATACTTTCACCTTCTTTTTTTTTTTTTTTTCCAGGTTTTGAGACTGTCTCACTATGTAACCCAAGCTGGCCTTGATCTTGTGATCCTCCTCCCTCAACCTCCCTAGTGCTGTGATTACAGTCATACACCACCACTCTGAACCTCATCCCCTCCTCTTCTTTGCCAAAATAATGACATTCATTCTGCGCGCTCTCAGCTCGATATCTCTCTCTCTCTCTCTCTCTCTCTCTCTTTCTCTCCTTCACAGAGTGACCATTAAGTCAAAAGTTCATAGGAATTAGTTCAATAAACATTTCTCTAGATGTTCTATGCCAGGCACTGTGGAAACTTCTGCAAAGGATACTAAGAAATAAGCAAAACATAGGCCATACCTTTAGGAATTTTTAGGTTGGAAGTGGTTATAACACAAAATACGCACATCAGAATAAGTGCCCTGGATTCTTTGGGGCATCAACAAATGGAGCATTCATATCCAGGTGGGGAAATCAGGAGTTACTACAAAGAAGAAAGCATTTGATCTAACCTTGCAAAATTTGTTTGATTTTCCCAGCCAGAAATAAGGAAAAACTATAAAGAGCTGGGGCTATAACTCAGTGGCAGAGCATTTGGTTAGTGTTATGATTTCAATCTAAAATGTCCCCCAAACGTCATGCATTTGAATACTTGGTCCTCAGTTGGTAGCACTAACATGAGAGTCTATCAAACTTTGGGAGGTGGGACTTAGCTTTGCAGAAAGAGGTCACTGAGGGAGGGACTTTTGAGGTGTTATGTGGGCCACAAATTCCACTGGCTCTCTTTTGATCTGCCATGATGTGAGGTCCTCTACCACAGTCCCTGCCTCCTGCCTTGCCACCACTCCTGTCCTGTCTCTATGGACTGAAATTACCTAAACCATGATCCCCATTTAATCATTCCTCCCATAAGTTTGTTACTGTCAGGTATTTTGCCACAGCAATGCACAAGCTGACTAATATACTTCACATGCATGAGGCTCTGGGTTCAATCCTCAGCATTGAAAATCAAATGTCTAGTTTAATCAAAACAAAAGTCTTGCCTTTATTTTCCATCTGGGCACATGAACTGATGTGTTCCATAAGAGCAATTATGTTGGAAAATCAGTGGCATGCATAGGTATATGTACAAGGCATCAAATGCCAGTCTAGGAAGTCTTCATCTAATCAGATTGTTAGAATAATAGTTTAAGAAAACTATTCTTGCCTAATATTGACCCACATAAAGGTTTGTTTAGGTCTTTGTGGTTCCACTCTATTCCCCAAAATAACATTAACATGTGTTAATAGTAGCCTTTGAAAAAGAGAGTTCTCATCCCTTGTTTAATAAGCCTGATACAAATGTAAGAGTAGAGATAGGACAGCACCTGGGGACCATATCTGTGCAGTCAACACTCTTGATGGCAATGCTGGAAGAATGCCATGGTTGCCAGATGGAGAAATGTTTTCTTTTGGAAAACCAGGTAGAAGATTGGTACTGCAGATATTGGACCTAACAATAGATGGCAAAAAAGAAGCAACAACCACAGCAGGAAATCAGATCTACCATGAGCAAAACTAGCAGATGGTAGCTCTGAGATGGATAAAGTCTGTAGGTTTGGGCCAGGGTTCTGAGAGCAGGGGAGAGGGAGAGAAGATCAGGGGTTGAAGGCCAAGGGCTCTGAAGCATCAATGGCAGCAGAGGCCACAGTCACTAAAACATATCTAGGCTCTGTTCACTCCCTCTCTTGTTTTGCTTTAGACTTCCAACTTAGCCACCAGGCAAGGGCACACGTTTTAGAAGGCATTGCCTGGTATGATACAAAGTATGTTACATATGGAGAAAATTATTGAGTTTCTCATTTCTAAAATTTAGTGGCTTCTTCTATCTACTGAATAGAGTAAAAATTACCTGCCCTTCTTCACAGAATGTTTGTGGTGCTCAGACAAGATTGAAGGGGTATGAAACAGTGATAATGGGGTTATAATTATTTTGCAATGACTACATGTTTTTAACCCAAGAATCAGCCAATAAAATAGTTTTCTGTGGCGTCAACACTACCCTAAGCCCTTTGAAGAGATTGAAACTATGTTTAGTGCAAACAAAAGTTCAAATTTATGAGAGAATTTATTCAGGTTTAAACTGAAGTGGATTTTAAACCTGTTAGCCCTAGGACCTCCCTGAGAATGAAGAGGCAAGATTAAAAAGAAAGAAAAACCAAAACACCTCTCACTTAATCTACAAAGATTAGTTAACTAATATTTATTGACTGTCACTATCACATGCAGTAATTGACATCTTGTTCGCACACTGATAAGTGTCATATATAGGCAGACAATCAGAGAATTAAAATTTAAAAGCTACCCTTTTAACACAAAGACATATGGTCTTTCATTTTAGTCCTGTGCGTGAACTGTGCAAATTAATACCCATATTACCAAAGGAGCTATTTTTAAATCTTATATGGAAATGAAAAAAAGAAATACGTAGTGTAGAGGTCACCATATACCCAAGAAAACAGTAACAATACAATGCAAATATTCCACACTTTTTTCAATAACTCATATCTACTCAGATATTAATTGGTTTCATCAATATGTCTAATTTTTCTGGATTTTTTCACTGAGGTGTTTTAGCAAAAAGCAATTGAAAACTCATATAAATGGAGATGGAATATCTATTTGAAGATGGCACGGGGTACTTTTCCATCACTTGAAAGTCATTTACATTTTTTAACCTTGTAATGAATCAGGAAATAAACATAATGCAAAAAGGCGGGTTAATTATTATAATTTCTCTAAGGATAAGAAAACTTTAAGACTAAGTATATATAGAACCATAGCTTGTTTTCAAAAACATTTCATTCTGTTATAAAGGCAATTATAAAAGGAAGTGGAAAGAACCACATACAGCAACTAAAGAAACAATAAAACATACCCACCACCCTACCTTAAAGTAGCTTCAATGGGCAGCTCAAAAGACTGAATCTCAGCCAGGACATTCTCATGGGTCTGATCTGTATCGTCTTCCAGCATTTCTCCACATGCCCTTGGTTTTCCAGCTGCAGCCATTAGATTTTGTATGCAAATGATTAGAATTTATAAAATAAAGGTAGTTCTCCTGTACAACCACTATAAAGCTTCTCTGTTCATCCAAAGAAGCAACAAAAACAACCTCACTGACTTCATGCTATCAAAGTCCTTGCTTCCAAGAATGTTGCACAGCTGTTCCTGTCCTGTCTCTACTTATAACATTTTACTTATTATTAACCTTGACACAGTTCAGAAAGTTCCTGCCTAATGCCTGCTATATTTACTCAGTTCTCAAAGACAGTAACTAGGAGTATGAATTAGAACCACTACACTATAAAAATTAATTATATACATTTGATTTGATAATCCACTTTAATATTATTTATGCTAAGTGCTAAGTATATAGTTCACTAGCTGGGGTTTAGCTCTGTTGGTTGAGAGTTGCTCTGCATGCTCTTAGGCCCTAGGTTACATCCCCAGCACTGCAAAAAAGATGGAAGGACCTGTCAGCCTACTCCCAAAACAATCCCCAAACAAACAGCTATTGAAAACCCTATAGATACCAGAGAAGCACAGACATAGTGCCATGCATGGCACAGTGTCTGGGAGTGTTTTGTTCTGTTGTACATAGGGTCATTAAGAGTTGGACTTGACTCAAAGGCACCTAACAACAAACAACAACATTTAACCCACTATGTTAATTATCGTTAACATATTGCTTCTATCATTCCTGCAACTTTGCCCTTGTCCACAAACCCTAGGCAGGCAGCTTGTCTAGAAAAAAATGTAATGTCTATAGAATGGGATTTTGAGGTCTCTGTGCTAGTTCCTCCGTCCCCCATCTCCGCCCTACTCTCTGCTGTGTAAATTCTCTCCATTCTAGAGCCATTAGTTCTTTTCCCTCATGTGCAAATGCAAATGCTCCTGGACACACTAGATTTTAATCCTTATCAGTCACTTACGGCTCACTGTGAATATGTCTGCCAGACATATTCATGTCTTTATGTAGGATAGGTTTTGATGTAGAGAAAGAGCAAGCATGAGGATGTCAGGGCTTTAAGGGGACTGGATGCCACTGAGAAGAAAGAGTCCAGGAGCCAGAGGCCCAAAATGTCAATAGAAAGTGTGGCTTACAGCCAGTCCCAAGTAGGCCTCAAAGTCTAAACAGGCACTCGCACTAGTTCTTCATCAACCCTGAATTTAACTTCATTCTTAAGCTTTGTAAGGCCTTTCATCTTTTGTTCGTCCTTTTACCCCTTTGCCATCACCTGAGAAAATCATTCCCTGAAAATATGGGAAACATCCCCATCAATCCACAGAACTGCAGGGAGAAGCATATATTTTATCCACCCACAACAGCCTAAAATGAAACCACCCACAGGCCCAGACTAGATCAGCCAAGCTCCCTACAGGAGTGATAACTAATGATTGTTGTTTTTAGCCACTGAAAGATGGGTTATCTGGCAATAGTAAACCAAAGCATCATTCTTCATTTCAACCCCACCAACAGCCCCAGTTCTAGCCATAATACTTCTTTACAGCAAGATGGAGCAAATTAGTCCATAACGGCAGGGAGTCATGGCAGAGCAGCTGACAGCAGGGCCTGTGGCAGGGGAGCTTCTTCACATCATAGCATCAGGAAGCAGAGAGCTTACCAGACCAGGGGTGCAGGTAAAACCTTCAAGATCTTTCCCCAGTGACCTACTTCTACCACCAAGGTCCCACCTCCCAAAGTTCCCCATTAGTCTCCCATTACAGAGCCACCACTTGGGGACCTAGTATTCGAACACATAACCTTTGGGGAACAGTTTAGATTCAGACCATAACAGAAAGCAACAAGCCCAGAGTTACTTTTGCTTTGAGAGGTAATATTGGTCCAAATGTTGCAAAAAATCTGACAATTCCAGACTGAATTTATCAGAATCTGAGGGTACAAAAGTACATGATGAGAAACTACTTATCGTACATGAGCATTGGTCACCATTATAGCACTTTGTAGAACAGCAGACTCCAACCTTTTTTGCACCAGGGACTGGTTTTATAGAAGATACTTTTCCCACAGACCAGGCGGTGGGAATGGTTTGGGGATGATTCAAGCACATTGCATTTATTGTGTAAATACAGATGAAGCTTCACTAGCTTGCCTGCCACTCATACTGGAACTGGTCTGTGGCCTGGGAGTTGGGGGCCCCTGTTACAGAGGACAAATGTATAGGTAATGCCACATATGCATAAACATATACCTGCAATGACCCATCCAGCCGTATATAGCATATAGTTTAAAAATTTATTCTCCCCACAATTCAAATTTTTATTCTGAAAACTTTCAACCTCTTGTTTCACAAGAATAATACAATGAAGAGCCACATACCCTTCGTCTGATTATTACATTTTGCCACATTTTCTTTCTCTCTCTCTTTGCTCATTCAAGGGGATTGTAGAATGTAGGCTTATGTTCTTAATATACAGAAAGACAAAACTGTATTAATTTGAAAGGAGTACTTTTAGAATAGGATAACACTGTGTCATAAAGTAGTTTAGTTAACAAACCACTATCACTTTGAATTTTTGCTGCTGCGTGACCCCATGCCTATAACACAGCACCACCATTCTCTTCTGACACAGCCATCTCCACTGCGAGCGTCAAGGGCTTTTAACCTTGTGGCTTGGTTGCCTCTCTGCTTTTGAGTTCTCCTCATCCTCCCTCTTCTACCGCTCCACTCTCGTCTGCTCCTTGCACTTCTGTGAAGTGAATTCTCTCTCTGCCTCTTACTTTCCTCCACTCTACATAAGACACAGACAACAACTTCCTGTTTCCAGTGGCCCAACCCACATCTTCCTTTCATTCAGAACTTTCCTTGAGTGCATTTCCTGCCGGAAGTCAGCACAGATTGAAGGAACAGAGGAGGCTCTCCTCCCAAAAGTCAGAGTTAGAAAAACAACCTCCCGTGTCCCATAGTGCTGATGGCAAATTTACCAAATAAGGAAAAGAAAAGAAGGAAATGGAAAAGTTTTAAACAGCCATATTCCAAAACACTCGTAAAAAAGAATGGTGTGTGGGACTGGAATGTTTCTAGCCTTCACCTTTAACCTCCCCTGCCAGCTGCAGCACACACTGTTTGACTACTTCCTGGGATCAAGCCTGACAGCTGACTGACGGGAAAAGTGGAAGCAGTCCTGTGGTCATTGCGATATATCATCAGGCCATGAGTGTTATTGATCTGGTCCTGTTCCTGGGGCCCCTTTCTGGGCCTTTTCTTCCTTCTCTGTAACTGAGCCTCTGCCTTAGTCTGTTAGGAACCTCAGTCCCTCTAGACCTAAAGGAGTCAAATTCATAGAAACAAACAGTAGAATGGTAGTTAGTAGAGGTATAGGGGTTTGGATATGGGGAGATGTTTAATGAGTACAAAGTTTCAGCTTTGCAAGGCAAAAAAGTTCTGGCGATATGTTGCAAAACAATGTGAAAATACTTAACATCACTCTGAGCTGCACACATAAAAATGGTCAAGATTTTTTTTTTTTTTTTTTTTTTTAATGCTAGGAAAGTACTGAAGAGAATGAAAGTATCCACATAGGATAAGTCTTTGGGCCTAAGAATTGGAGAATGGGGTCCATTTGGATATTATAGGATGGTGCAGGTATCACAGCCAGGTCATATGGAACAGGGACCCCAAAAGTAGAGAAGAGAGCATGACCAGGCAGCGGAACTTGTGGCTGGGGTGATGAACAAAGGGACACTCACCTGAGACAAGGGTGACAATGGAGACAGAAGCAGAGGTTGGGCTCTGGTTTTTCTGCTCCAGCCACTAGCAGGATGGCTGGCACAAGGTAGGTGCTCAATAAATATTTGTTCAATAAATAATCTTGACACAGAAGCACAGTGCTTTGTAAGTAATGGACAACTAATAAATATTTAACCATGATATCACAGTTTGTCCTACAAAGGCTATCTAAAAGAAAATAGCTAAAAGTTGTTTTTGTTAAGTAGTAGTAGTATTTCAATGTTGGGAAGTCTTTTAAGATATACAGTTAAAATCATAGCATTATTATTTTCAGCAGACTCACAGCAATATGAGTTGTTATTTGAAAGTTCATTTTTTTAAAGAAAAATCTACCCAGGATTGTGATTCCACAGAGCCATTTATATTTTTTTCTATCATCTTCAAAAAATTAAAGGTATAATATTTCACAACAAAAACATTTCTGGTCTTCCAGTGAATCTGTATTTTATATTCCTACTGTTCTTTTGTGCGTGCGTGTGTGTGTGTGTGTGTGTGTGTGTGTGTGTGTGTGTGTATGTGTGTGTGTGGTGCTGGGGGTTGAACCCAGGGCTTCACGCTTACATGCTCTGCAAGTGCTGGACCACTGAGCCGCACCCTCAACCCATTTGTTTTTTTCTTTTTGAGGCAGGGTCTTGCTAAATTATGCAGACTGCCTCTGGTCTCGAACTTGCAGGCTTCCTGCCTTCGCCTCCCGAGCCGCTGGGATTACAGGCATGCGCCACCACGCCCAGCTTTCCTACTGTTCTTTAAAGAATAAGATTTCTTCAAAATATCACATAGTACCCTATAAATGTGTACAATTTTGAAGTATCAATTAAAATAAAATAAAATAAAATTATAAGCAATGAGCTAGGCATGGTAGCGCACACCAGTAATCCCAGCGACTCCAGACCCAGAGGCAGGAAGATTGCAAGTTTGAGACCAGAGGCAGTCTGTGTAATTTAGCGTGATCCTATCTCAAGAAGTAAAAAAAATGGGCTGAGAGTGCAGCTAAGTGGTATAGCACTTGCAAAACATGCAAGCACGAGGTCCTGGGTTCAACCCCTAGCATTGAAAAAAAATATATAAGTAACAAGAAAACATGTAAAAAAATTTAATTCTCAATCTCTTATATAACTTACTACATTTCTCTGTTTATAAAATCATCCAGGGCATAGCATTTCTGTGAATTTTTTTTCAGTACTATGGGTTTGAACCCAGGGACTCACACATGCTAAGAAGTGTTCCATCATGAGCTGCACCCCTAACCCCTTTTTTATTTTTTATCTTGAGCCAGGGTCTCGCTAGGTTATGCAGGCTCCCTCTGGCCTCAAACTTGCAATCCTCCTGCCTCCACGTCCTGAGTCACTGGGGTTCCAGGTGTGAGCCACCTGCACCTGATTTAAATACTTTAATATTATTACTTGTCTAACCTACCTGCTCCTTTGACTATGCTCATTTTTTACATCTCTAAGCCTTTATATGCTGCTTCCTTTTTCTAGAATGCCATCTCCAAATGAGTTTTCTTGTCTGTAACATGGGCATAATAATAGTATCACCTTTCCTCATACAGTTGTTGTGCAGATGATATGACTTTTAAGCATTTGTCCAGTAAATCATCTAGGAGAGGGTTTGACACATTATGCCATCAATAAATGTCAGCTATTTTTATATTTCAAGACTTTGTTTAAATGCCACCTCTCTCATAGAGTGATATGTTGCTATCTCTCATAATTCTTTTGAACATGCCTTTAAGAAAGCTTTTATTCCTTAGTATTGCTGCCTTGTTACATATTTCTCTACCTTGCTAGACTATGGAGTGAACAAAAGCAATGACTATGCCTTATTCTTTTTCAGATTCAAAGCACATAGCATGGTATACTCGGCACATATATCATGCTAGGTGTCAGGCATATACTGGGCACGTACTGAAGGCTGAATGAGGGAAATATTTGAGAAGTAATGAGGAGAAACATGGCATCAGGATTGGAGGAAGACTCATTAACAACCTGCATTATACAGATGACAAAACTCTGCTTGCTGAAAGTGAAGAGGATTTGAAACATTTACTGATGAAGATCAAAGAACATAGCCTTCAGTATGGATTACAACAAAACATCAACAAAACAACAATTCTTACAACTGGGTCAATATGCAACTTCACAATAAATAGAGGAAAGGTTGAGGTTGTCCACGATTTTGCTTTACTTGGTTCTATAATCAACACCCATGGAAGCAGCAGTCAAGAAATCAAAAGACATATTACTTTAGGAAAAGCTGTGGCAAAAGATCTCTTTAGAGTATTGAAAAGTAAAGATGACACATTGAAGACAAAGGTGCGCCCAACTCATACTATGGTATTTTCAGTTGCATCATATGGTTGTGAAAGCTGGACATTGAACAAGGGAGACAGGAAAAAAATTGATGCTTTTGAATTATGGTGCTATCTATCAATAGACATCTATTGAACGTCTATTCATGGGCTGCCAAAAGAACAAACAGTTCTGTCCTAGAAGAAGAGCAACCAGAGTGCTCCTTGGAAGCAAGGATGGCTAGACTATGTCTGACATATTTTGGACATGTAGTCAGGAGACACCAATCCCTGGAGAAAGATATCATGTTTGGGAGAGTGGCAGGTCAATGCAAAAGAGGAAAACCCTCCACTACATGGATTGACACAGTGTCTGCAACATAAACAAGACTGTGTGCCTGGCACAGAGTCAGGGAGTGTTTCATTCTGCTGTACATAGGCTCACTATGAGTCGGACTGGACTCGATGGCACCACCAACAACAGTATTTGCTGCTGAATTAAATTGATTTTTTTTCTAATTTGACAAGAAATTTCTAGACTAATTGTCTTAATTAAGTATGATTATTCTTTTTATCTTTATACAAATCGGGAGTTCCTTTAAGAGACAAGTCAAAATTCTTCTATCATATATCTTTTTCCTCAATAAAGATAATTACTATAGTAAAAATAGCTTCACCAGATGAATACTTTAACATTATGCCTCTTCAGTTTGTTATGTTAGGGTCTTTTTTTTTTTTTTTTTTTTTTTCATTACTAGGGGTTGAACCCAGGGCCTCACGCTTGCATGCTATGCAAGTGCTGGACCACTGAGCTGCACTCCCAGCCCTCTTTTTTTTTTTTTTTTTCCCTTTACTTTTTGAGACAGGGTCTCGCTAAGTTACGCAGACTTCCTCTGGTCTCGAACTTGTGATCCTCCTGTCTCTGCCTCCCAAGCCGCTGGGATTACAGGCGTGAGCCACCACGCCCAACTTCATGTTAGGGTCTTTTCACTGAAACATTTTAAGGTGATCTTGTTGGTCTTTTCCCAAGTGCACAACTTAAAACTTTTGCATCCTGACCAATTCACTATCAACCCATTAGCTGCATTATTGTCATAATACTAGATTATGGCGCCACCTAGCGGTCAAGTTTCTGCATATACTTGGAATTGGCTCATGCCCCTTAAGGTTTTCATTTTGTTTTTTATATTGTCAATTGTAAAATGTCACTAGAAACAACTAAAGATATTTCTAGTATTATTAGCAACTGCTCTGGGCATCATTTACCCTCCATTTATGTACTTCTTTTCAGAATAACTGAGAATTTAAAGCCCATTGCAAGACCTATTACCAAGGTGCCAAAGATCTTTTTTCTCATAGGAATATCCTGCTCTGCAGGTAGAATTCAGGATACTGACGGCTTCTGGGCCATGCTGAGATAGGAGATCTGCCGTTTACCCTCTCTGACTCCAGGCAGGTCTTGCAGATCGCCATGGGAAAGCCACCCCTCCTTTGCACACATTATTCTAAACAATCATTCTCTTTTCTCTCTTTTGAAACCAAATAATTCTTTCACAAATATGGTTTCAGGCATAAAATAGGAAGTAGCACTATACAAATGGAAATGTTTTGCTTTAAATACTGAAGCCATTTGTTTACATTAAGAAATAGTTTGCATTCAAAGCCCATTATTGAAAAGACATGAATCATCAATCACAAGGGGACTTTATAGATAAGAAATAACCTCTGGCATAAACAATTGCATTAAACGTGAACAACTAACTCTTCTTGGGAGCTTTTGCTGAGTCATTTTTCAGGAAGTGGGTTGTCCAGGGAGATTTCTATGGGAGGAACAATCGACAATATTTTCATATTAATAACCTCCAGTTGCTTTATTGTTCTCAAACTTTTGTTAATAAATATTTTCCTGTTCAGTGAAAAAAAACATTAATCAGAAGACAAAGGCTAGTCTGATTTATTTTTATGTGTTTGGGATTCTTTTCTTCTGTAAGTGATATTAAATACAATTAGATAAATTAGCTAATTATAAAAGGTCCTCATTCACTGAGCACATCAGAAATTTTTTTCTGACTTTTTTCTTCTTTGGTAATGGCCTTGCACATGCTGGGCAAGTGTTCTACCACTGAACTACACTTCCAGTTCTGAACTTCAAAAAAAAGTGCTGTAACAGGTATTGGATACATTCCTTAGAATGACTGTAAATAATCAGTTTGAATTCTAATTTCCTTCTGCTCAACTCTCTTTGAAATTTCTCTGTTACCTCTCAAATAAAGGAGGACAGTGTGGCCTCCTGAAAGACACAGGCTGTCCACAAAACGCCCCTCAGAAAATTCTTCAGCAGGACAATAGAGAACAGACACAGTCACAGTATTCCTGAAAGCTCTCAACTGTACTGATTTTTTGGCCCCGCCCACAGGCACTGAACTTCTCTTTTGGCTAATGAATGAGGGTTTTTGACAATGGGCTAAAGTCAATCTCCTCATAGGACTGGAAGGTAAATTGTGAAATCAGATCATTGTGCGATTATGATTTCTGTTAGTATAAATAATTATTATGCTTGTCACCTGGCAACACAATACATATTCCACAACCTGCCCCATAGAAGCCCTGGTCAGAAAGCCTCATTTCACATGTACAGTGTAGCTTTACTATTAGGTGATGAACAAAGTCTGTTCAGCTGTGCAGTCAGGTACCAGAATCAGTAGCCTTGTTAGCCAGGCATGGTGGTGCATGCCGGTAATGCGGCACTAAGGAGGCTGAGGCAGGAGGATAGTAAGTTCAAGGTCAGCTTGAGCTAAACAGGGAGTGTCACAAAACAAAACAAAATAAAAGGGGGCTTCTGTGTGATGTAGCAGTTCTGTTAAGAGACTCTGACGTTGGAGTCCTGTCCAACTCATAATGACCATTATGGGGTTTTCAATGGCTAATTGTTTTTTTTGGGACTGCCTTGGGAGTGGATTGCCATGTCCTTCTCCCATTTTTGTGGTGCTAGGAATCAAACTTGGGGTCTCAGAAACTGCAGAGCAGCTCTCTACCAACTGAGCTAAATCCCAGCCCATCAGACTCATAGTGACTCTATATATAGCAGAACAAAACACTCCCCGACACTGTGCCATGCCTGGCACTATGTCACTGCCTCTCTGCTTTTCATAGGTTTTCCAATGGTTGATTGTTTCCGGATTGCTTTGGGAATGGATTGCCATGTCCTCCCATTTTTGTGCTGCTGGGGAGCAGACTCAGAGCCTGAGATAGCGCAGAGCAGTACTCTATCAATTAAACTTCAGATGTTACTTCTGCTATTTATTAGCTATGTGACCTGGAATACTTCTCTGTGCATGGAGTTTCATTTTCTAATAAACCAGCTCCTGTCCCAAAAGTTTTTTGAGAGATTCAACAAACTAATGAAAATAAGGTCTTCAGAACAATGTGAGAAAAGTAATATGCCATATAAATATTAATATTATGCCATTGCTTAATAAGGGACCATTATATACCATTGGGCCTGCAGCTGTAGCACTGTGGCTTCCAATCCCATCAGATCTCGGAAGCTAAGCAGGGTTGGGCCTGGTTAGTATTTGAATAGGCCTGGGAACACCAGATACTGTAGGCTTGAGAGAAGGACCTGGCAACCCACTCCCAAAAATGAATCTGCCATTGAAAACCCTATGAACAGCAGAGAAGCACTGACAATAGTGTTTCGCCTGTTGTACAGAGGGTCACTATGAGTTGGACACCAACTCGACAGCACCTAACAACAACAACAACATATACCATTGAGTTTAATTTTCTAAATACACAGGTTTTTCTTTTTGATCTCATGAGTAGTATTGTTCCTGTATTTCTTTTCAAATGGATACGTGTGGATACTGCTTTGATGCTCTATGGTCAGAGTTTTGAAAAGATCAGTGAGCCATAAAAATGTTAAGAGATCACAAGGTTCGTATGCTTATTATAAAGTTATGTCCTGTGTAATGTTCTGTATGTTTTGTTAATTTACTCATTCATATCTTTTAAAAGAAAACTGTATACTTAAGAACCTGCTATCTATCAAGCCCTTGAAAGCCCAGAAGTCAGTGGAGAAATTTCTCCTTTATTCCAACTTTCCTGGGAGGTGAGGTTTATAAGTGAAGAATCTGCAGGCTACAAAGAATCCATCTCTGGAGATCAGAATAAGGATTTGAATGCCAATCTGCTGACCTCCAGAACTTATAAGATCATGAAACATTGCTTCCCTGGCACCTTGGAGGGCCACAACTAGGATTACCCCATTTCACCAACCCTTAGAAGCTTCCCCTCTGCGTTCAACCCCAGGAGCAACCACACATTTGTTCTGCCCAGGCTCCTGGAGTTTATTCTTGGGAGCAAAACGAAGAACTGATATTAGAAAAAAAGAGTTCCAAACCCTAGGAAAGAAACTCAAGAGAAAAAAGATCTGATTAAATGCTCCTTTAGTGTTTCCTGTTCTGATTGGACATTCGCCAACAGCCACTTAAGAAGGACAATACTAGGAAGAAAGAGAGAAGCTGCCATTTTCTTGTGATTTTTCTTCATATCACCCTGGCTTCTCCATCTCAGGTTCCTTCCCATGTTCCTTTTCATCAGTTTGTTCTTTAAATGTAGTTATTTCCCAGGATTCCCTCGTCAACTCTCTTCTCTTCTTACACTAGACTCCTGTGTGTTCATTTTCCACTTGTGTGCTGACAAGTACCAAATCTAGTTTTTCAACTGCACTTCTCATGTAAGCTCCAAACTTCATTTCTAAAAAACTATATAACATCCCCATCAGAATACCCCACTCCATTAAAGAGGTCCAAACTTGAACTCACTGGCTTTCCTCTGCTCCTCTTTAAGTACTCTCCATGTACTGAACTTCCACCTGCTAATAATAATAATGTCCCGGGCATGGATTTTCCCAGCTGACTCTCCATTCAATCTCTGCCCAACTCTGATCTGTGCACCTGTGGGCATTTTTGTAGATGTTGTTCCTTTTGTCTGGAGTGGCCTTCTTTGTGTCTACCTGGTGAACAAATTCCTATGCATTCAAGACTTACTGCAGATAGGTCCTTCCTCAAAGCCACTCTAGGTCTTGAATTGTATAAGATAAAATTTGGATAAGATTTATATGATTTATTTGCAATACTAAACTAAGAATTCTTCTACCTCTGGATACTATTCACCCATTTCATTATCAAAGCACTTAGTACAGGACCTCATAAACAAAAGTCTTCAATAAATGTTTGTTGGAATAATGATTCAATTAATTAATATAGTAAAATGAAACTGACATATTTTAGATTGGTGAGTTATTTATTCCTCTATATATTTTATCTTTTCAAATGTCCTATTATTGCCGGGCATGGTGGCGCACGCCTGTAATCCCAGTGGCTCGGGAGGCAGAGGCAGGAGGATCACAAGTTCAAGACCAGAGGCAGTCTGTGTAATTTAGCAAGACCCTGTCTCAAAAAGTAAAAAAATGGGCTGGGGGTGCAGCTCAGTGATCCAGCACTTGCAGAGCTTGCAAGTGCAAGGCCCTGGGTTCAAATCCCAGTACCACACACAAAAAAAGTATTTCCTATTATTTACTATCATTTTTCTGTATTGGTTGCTACTCAGAAATTTTAATGTTGTTAGCTGTCCATCTTACGTCTTTTGGGAGTAAATTTGGTTTGTAAGTTTTGATACAAACTGGCCCTTTACAAGGACAACTGTAGAGTAAAAACTGAGAGAATAACTAATGTGAATTCTTTCATTTCAAACACACTATGATACAAAGAAAAGTTTCCATTTATACCAGGTTTTACAGGGTTGTGGTTCAATAGGTGATCTGTATGCTTCCTTTTTACTTCTAAACACATGTGTTCTTTTGTTTCTCAGGAAGTAATCATCATGTAGCCATGGAAATCAACGAGTGCAGAGGAAATGTTGCAAGGGAATAATGAAGCCAACTAACTCAACTCCACCAAAGTTGGTCACATCCTAAAGCAATTAAAACACAACCATCCAAAAACTCTTAGAGGAAGTGTTGATTGCGACCTGGTATTTTGACAATAACTTGTACAGTATGTGAAAGCATTTCAAAAATTCTGAAGCATTTATAAAATGTAAATACATTACCAACACCAATGAATGAGCAACTATTTTCTTAGTGCAGCCATAGCACTGTGGTGTCCGATCCCATCAGATCTCGGAAGCTAAGCAGGATTGGGCCTGGTTAGTAGTTCGATGGGAGATCACCTGGGAACACCAGGTGCTATAGGCTTGGGAGAAGAACCCAGCAACCCACTCCCCAAAAACAATCAGTCATTGAAAACCCTATGAATAGCAAAGAAGCAGGACAATAGTGTTTCGTCTGTTGTACATCGGGTCGCTATGAGTCAGACACTGACTGGACAGCACCTAACAACAGCAACAACAACTATGAACTAAGCCTTTTTCCATATTGTCTCTTATTCTATCATATCAACACCCCTACTTAGTATTTATTTTCCATATTATTTCCATTTTATGGATTTCAAAAAATACTTTGAGAGTTTAAATGACTTACCTAGAGACTAGGATGAGAGGCAGCATTTGAAGAAATATACTCTTTCCACCAGGCAGAATTCATCTTAAAGATGAATGAGGAGCTGGGCACAGTGACCTATGTCTATAATCCTAGTGACTCAGGAGGCACAGGCAAGATCACAAGTTTGAGGCCAGAGGCAGCCTGTGTAACTTAGAGAGACTCTGTCTCAAAATAAGAAGTAAAAAATGGGCAAGGGGTGCAGCTCAGTGATAGGGCACTTGCAAAGCATGTGTGAGGCCCTGGGTTACACCCCAGGTATGAGAAAGAGAGAGACAGAGAAAGAGAGAGAGACAGAGAGAGGAACAATGTACAGATCCTCTGGACTGAACCTTAAGAGGGATTCAACACAAAACAAACCACATCATACCACATTTTTAATTGTTTCTCTCTCTGCTTAACAAGGCTTACAGTTAATAACCTTTGACATGGAGTTGTGATTTGGAGGTTTAAAATTCATCTCAGTAACAGGAAAAATCAAGACTATATATTGCTTTCTTTTAAGTCATTTACAAAGCATCAGTAACACACTGGTCAAATTCTGATACCATGGACGATCCTGTTATTCTCTTTTTCTTATAGTAGCATTGGTAATGTTTAAGTATTTGTAAAGATTCAAAGTTTGTGTTGTATAGAGTTTTGTCTCATGATGATATTTCAGTGGAAGGAATTAAGAATGGCAACAGTCCGGGGACAGTGGCGCACACCTGTAATTTCAGCGACTTGGGAGGCGGAGGCAGGAGGATCGCAAGTTTGAGACCAGAGGCAGTCTGCATAATTTAGTGAAATCCTGTCTCGAAAAGTTTAAAAAAAAAAAATGGACTTGGCATGCAGCTCAGTGGTCCAGCACTTGCAAAGCATGCAAGTGCAAGGCCCTGGGTTTGACCCCCAGTACCACCACAAAAAAAAAAAAAAAAGAAAAAAGAAAAAGAAAAAGAAAAGAATGGTAACAGTGCTTTAATCCTTAGTTAGAATCTTAAAGTAATGGAACTTCAGTGGAAACCAATGAGCTCAGTCTCATTACTTTATAAGCCATACTTCATATTCAATATAAGTTATACTATTAAGACCATCAGGTATATGGACTATGGCAGTCTAGGGCTGGAGTGGCAGCCCCACAAAGTCACAGATACCTAGACTGCTTCTATCTTTCACTTTCTGTCTTAGAAGTGGCTTCGGTCCTCAAGGTAACTCAGGATGAAATAATGCTGGTGAAGCCCTCGCTCACCCCAAAATAAGTAAATCAGCCTTCTTCTAGGTCCTTCCAACCACTGACCTGATACAGAGAGGGACCTAATTGGCATGATGAAGTCTTGTTTCTGGATTCTGGACTTCCATGCACTCCCAGCCATTTCCTGCAGTCGACCAAATTGAGATTCCCTGACATGGTAGAATATCAGAGCAAGCAGAATCTCTAATTTCTACAGCCTGAGGAGAACAGAACTTCAGAGCTCTGGCAGTCTAGCGCATTAATCAGCTTGCACTGCAAGGCCACATGTGTTTCTAGAGCAGCTCATTAAAGCTGCTCCACCAGCCACAAGGCTGCTCTTTCCAGACTCCCATTTTTGCCCTGGGTGTGGAACAGAGCAATGATCTCAAACCTCTCCAGCCAGGCTCTTTGAAGGGGAACCAGAAGAACCCAGCACCTTGGACATGTACACAGAAAGGACAAAGTAGCCCAAGACAAACATTCTGAGCAGGTTGTCAGGGCTCAGTTTTTCCAGCAGTAACTAATACGTGCACCTCCAAGCATGTTTATATGATTGACTAACACCTCCAAAATGTTGGAGAGGCAAAGGGGCATTTGCAGAAATCATGCTGCCATTCTCCTTCTTTCTCTTCTTCCCTCTGCCACAGAAAACCCAAAGTTTCTTCTGGTATCTAAATTGACAACTCCACAGCCATGTATTTTCAACTTCCCTTGTTGGAGTTCAGTTCTGGCCTGGCAAGGTCTTGGAGCCTTGCCTCAACACTCAGTAAAGTCCCAGGATTCTTGGGGTTAGAGTGAGAGCCGGCCGGTGGCGCCAAAGAAGGATCTTGGGAGGCTTCTTATCATAAAATGGAACATGGGTTTTATTTAATTGCTCCTGCAAGCGAGAACAGGAACAAGCCAAAAGATGTTATAGGCGCCAATGGTCCGTGTTAGCCTTGACTCTCCAGCTCGCTTTCTTTACTCTCCTCCTCCGCAGGCAGGGGGAAGAATTGGAGAGCACTTCGAGTCTTGCTTGAAGGCTTCGCCCCTTTGGAGGCCCTGGTATTGACATGGAATCTTGCTTGAAGATCTTGTTGATTGAAGGTCTCAGGAGAAGGGTGCAGTGGTTGAAGTAGATGGGGTCTGGATACCAGATGAAGACAAGAGGGTCCTGGAAGTAGTCAGTGGCCTGCTTATATATGCCCCAGGAGAGGGTGAACTGGGGAGTGGCCAATAATGGCAGGGCTCGTGCCTAGGGTAACTGTCACTCACTGCCATGCAAATAAAAGCTTGTAATTGTGCACTTTTGGTAGGTGGATAAGGTGCAGGCTGAGCCAATCATAGGAGTCCCTTTACTAACCAATCATGGGGGTCTGGGTGACCAATCAGAGTGGAGGTGGTCTCTCCAGAGCTGGACTGGTCAGGGGTCATCTTAGGTTACCCGATGGGAGGGGTAGGAGTGAAGGACCAGGATGTAGGACAAGGGTCACTTGCCCTAGAGGACAGAGGTCAGTCCTCCAAGACCAGATAGGCCCCTTTGGTGGTACACTCTAGGATCCCCAACATTCCCTCATACAAAGTATATTGCCAGGATCTTAGAATTTTTAAACTTTTTTTTTCCTTGGGTAATACAGGCCTGAAGGAGAGGAAATGGTCTGTTGTTTTTATATTTATCTTCACTTCTTTTTAAGAATGTCTCAGCAATAAATATAGTACTAACTATACAGGTATTTTTTAAAATGTGAGTTTACTTACTTGTTTATAATGAACAAAACCAGCAAGTAATCTGTTTGGCTTTCTTGAAATCAAAGGAAAAAAGAGAACATATAAAACTTTTAAAATAAGTGTCAAATGCTGCTCCTCTTTCACGTGTTAGTTTGGTCCTACAATAGTTTTAATACTTATCACTCTTCCCAAACTCCAGGTCCTATAAATCATTGAACTTAGGTTGTAAAGTAAGATTGGCTATGAGAGAATGAACTGAAATCAGAATGTCTTGCTTCTGTGAGTTAAAGGAAAAGCCTTTAATGGTTCTTTTTAGTGTGGGGTTTGGGGCAAGTAGTATTCAAAGCAGTAAACTGTCTCTCTAGTATTTGAAGGAATTAGGTTTAGAGTTCATTGTGTTGACTGTCTTTTGGAAGATTAGATAGTTTAGTTAGGCTCCTACCAGCCATGTAAATGTCTCGGGGTTTATTGACTGTCTGCAGTCATTATCAAAGACTGAACACAATCGACACCTTGTAAACAGAAATCCCATTATTTTTGTGGTACTGATAAGATTTACTGAGGATTTGATTTTTTTATGATTGACTGGCAGTTTAAAGTTATTGATACAGTACAAAGGAGTATGATAAACGAGGATGAATTCAGTCAACAAACTTGCCCTTTTATTTTGTTTAGAAATAACAATCTCACTTTGCCTGTATATTGCAGAAATAATTATCTGAAGTGTTCCCTTTAAAAATACTTAAGTATATTTGACTATGTTATATGCATTTCTGCTGATCTGCAAAGGAATTTGTGTTTTCTTAGAAAGATGTCTTAAATCTTTCAGTACATAGAAAAATTCTCTGGATAGGGTATTAATTTAGTCTGGGAACACTACTAGGACTTATTTTTTGAGTGCTTGGAGACTGTATTTTATTTTATTTTACTGTAGGGCTAGCCTGCAGCCATAGCTCTGTGGCATCCGATCCCATCAGATCTCGGAAGCTAAGCAGGGTCGGGTCTGGTTAGTACCTAGATGGGGGACCGCCTGGGAACACCAGAAGCTGTAGGCTTGGGAGAAGGACCTGGCAACCCCCTCCCAAGAAAATCAATCTGCCATTGAAAACCCTATGCACAGCACAGAAGCACCGACAATAGTGTTTCCCCTGTTGTACAGAGGGTTGCTATGAGTCAGATACTGACTCGACGGCACCTAACAACAACAACAGTAGGGCTGGGTCCTGAACATGGGGCCTCATGCATGCTAGGCAAGTGCTCTACCATTGAGCTACATCTCCAACCAATGGGCCTGAATTTTAAAATGCTGAAATCAAAATAACATTTGGAAAGATATATAATAGATATGTTTGACTGCAGGTAATATCCATGGGACCAATGATACTTTGATTCTGAATTTGGTGATCTCTGCTAGAGGTTTGCCATTCAAGATTCTATCCCTGCTTCTGTCCCCGATGATGGGAGAGGATAAAGGAAGTATGCCTTCCCTGGGCACCTGCAGGGCAAGGCTTTGAGAAAACATGGCTTTGTCAACATTCAGAGTTTAGCCAAAGTAAGGAGCCTTATTTCAGGAAGTATTGGAAGAGGAGTGGTGGTCAAGAGAAAACAGAAAGACAGAGGTGAAATTAGGAAGCCTTACCTGAGAGAAATGACACGAGAGTCCCCTTACTTTGATTGCCTCCATTTAAAACCTACAGTGCTTGATGCATGACACAAAACCTTTACCCTGAAGCCCCAACACACCTCAACTGCCTCAGCTCTCAGCTCTGCTCCAGTCATCTCTGAACCACCTGTCCCCCCACTCCTGGCCCCCTGCTGCTCCACAGTGCACACCTTCATGCCCTAGGACTTTGCATTTGCAGTTCCTTGCTTCCTCACCTCCAGACTGGAAAGGCCTCTTCACCCTGCCAAGTCCCAGGATCAGCTCCTCTGTGATTCTTCCTTTACAAAGTCCCTCATATGAGTAACTCACTTAACTCTTCTATATTTAGGCATTCTTAGTAATTTCTTTGGGCTTCCAACCCCCACATCTGTATGTCCATAGAGGGCAGAACTCAATCTTTTTTTTTTTTAATACTCCCAGAGTCTAGCATATAATGTATGTTTCAGAAATGTATAGATCACCAGGAGTGGTGTCTTATGCCTGTAATTCCAAAGACTTGGGAGGTGGAAGCAGGAGGATTGCAAGTTCCAGACTAGAGGCAACCTGCATACTTAGCAAGACACTGTCTCAAAGTAAAATGTAAAAAAAATGGGCTGGGAGTGCAGCTTGCAAAGGATGCCAGCGCAAGGCCCTGGGTTGAACCCCTTAGCATGGGGGGAAAAAAAAGAAAGGAAAAGAAAAGAAAAAAAAGACAAGAAAAATTTATTGATTAGGAAGAAGGAAGGTGCCTATCTATACCTTTGTTCATGTCTCCCGTTCTCTTCAGGATAAAGCTTACCCATTCTCAAGAACCAACTGCTTAAGAGGCAGGATATAAAATCAACACACAAAAATCAATAGCTTTTCTTTACACCAACTGTAAACAGGAAGAGAAGGAAATTTCAGAAAAAATACCTTTCATGATAGCCCACCAGAAAATTAAATACCTTGGAATCAGTCTTACCAAAGACCCTTCACATCTCTACAAGGAAAATTTCAAAACATTAAAGAAAGAAATAGCAGAGGACACTGAAAAATGGAAGGACCTTCCCTGCTCCTGGATAGGGAGAATTAATATAGTAAAAATGGCTATCCTACCAAAAGCTATTTATACATTTAATACAATCCCCATTAAAATTCCACTGACTGACTTTACAGAAATAGAAAAAATGATCCAAAAATTCATATGGAATCACAAAAGACCACATATAGCCAAAACACTCTTAAGCTGCAAAACTAATGCAGGTGGAATCACAATCCCTGACTTCAAGCTATACTATAGGACAGTGGTAGCAAAAACAGCTTGGTACTGGCACAAAAATAGGCCTGAAGACATGTGGAACTGAACAGAAGACCCAGAAATACCTCAACACACCTATAGCCACCTGATTTTTGACAAAGGAGCAAAGCAAGTAAACTGGAAAAAGGATAGCATTTTCAATAAATGGTGCTGGGAAACATGGACATCTGCATGCAGAAAAATGAAAACTGACCCACATCTCTCAACATGCACAAGAGTTAACTCAAAATGGATAAAAGACCTCAACATAAAACCAGAAACTCTAAAACTAATAGAAGACAAGGTAGGCAATACACTCCATCACATAGGCATAGGAAAGTATTTCCTTAATAGGACTCCAATTGCTCAAGAAATTGCAACAAGAATAGGTAAATGGGATTACATGAAATTAAAAAGCTTTTGTACAGCAAAAGAAACAATTAACAGAGTCAAGGAAACCCCCACTGAATGGGAAAAAAATTTCGCATCCTATATATCAGACAAAGGTCTAATTACCAGAATTTATAAAGAACTTAAGAAAAAAATTCCCAAGAAAACAAATAATCCAACACACAAATGGGCAAAGGAACTGCATAGACAGTTCTCAAATGAAGAGGTCCATAAAGCCATGAAACACATTTCCCTAGCCATTAGGGAAATGCAAATAAAAAGAACTCTGAGATTTCACCTTACACCAGTTAAGAATGGCCAAGATCAACAAAACAAATAACAACAAATGCTGGCAAGGTTGCGGAGAAAAGGGAACACTCATACATTGCTGGTGGAGCTGTAAATTGGTCCAATCACTGTGGAAATCAATATGGAAGTATCTTAAAAAACTAATAATTGATCTCCCATATGACCCAGCTATTGCATTATTGGGAATTTACCCAAAGGGAGATGTGTCATCATGCCACAGAGACACTTGCATCTCCATGTTCAATGCATCACTTTTCACAATAGCAAGGATATGGAATCAACCAAAGTGCCCATCAACAGAAGAATGGATAAAAAAACTATGGTACATATACACAATGGAATACTACTCAGCAATCAAAAAAAATGAAATAATGCCATTTGCAGCAAAATGGATGGAATTGGAGAAAATTATTTTAAGTGAACAAACACAAGCTCAGAAAGAGAAATACCACATGTTCTCACTCATATGTGGGAGCTAAATCAAAATTATAAGAAGGAAAAAATCCTATGCAGAAGTTGGAACATTTTTAAAAAGCTAAGAATGGTATTTTTATAGATGGTCTAGAAAATTCATGTAATAGTTCTGACAATGTAAAAAGAAAGTTCACTACAGAATAAGTTTCTATCTTAAACAGAACTGGAACCCAAGGATATATAGAAAAATATTACCATAAAAAGACAAGCAAATGGAAGAGAAGTATTTGGTGGGGGGGTGGGATGGGGGAGGAAGCACACAAGAGGGGAACTTATGTGTATAATGTACAACAAAATGTAAATATGGAAATGTCACAATGAAAAGCATGTCAGAATGAATCACATTAACGTGTACATTAAAATTTTCCAATAAAAAAATAGAACCGACTGCTTTTTGATGATTTCTCTGACCAATGATCTCCCAATTTCTTCAAACTCTCATAGCACCCAAGTGAGAATTGCACACTTGGCACTTAACAGCCTTGGCTTCTCCTCTTAGTTGTGTTTTTGTATGTATGTGCTATTTACCCAACCAAAATCAAAGAACTCTTTGCTGCTAGAAGTTGGGTCTTTAGCCTCCTGAATCATCCACAATGCTTAGTGGCGCCCTGCTACAGACTGTTACCTGCCAAGCATTTGTAGATTAGGGAGGAGAGGGGAGAGGTCTCAAAAGGAGGCTGGGAAGATTATTTGACAGGCTTAATGAAGGAGGGCACATTCGGGACAGCCCAGGCAAAAAGGGAGGTCAAGCAGTAAGGAGTAGCAGGCAGACTGCTCCCAAATCATCAAGTACCTCCAAAGGAGAAAAAGCAAATCCACCAAGTGTTTAACAAGGAGGGAAATGGCCTGCAAGTAAGCTAATGAAAAGCCAGGGCACTGTAAGAAGGAGCAAATATCCGATCCATTGCTGGAGCAAACCAGACAAGGAGGGGAAAGTCCTAAAAGTGAGAACTTAGTAGGCACCAATCATGTGCTAAGCATTTGATATATATTCTCTTTTTAAACAGTATTTTTGAAATGTAATCCATATACTATATAAGGCATGCATTTAAAGTATGCAATTCAATGGATTTTAGCATCCCTCGGGTTGAGCAGCCAACAGCACAATTGATCTTAGAACATTTTCATCATACCCTTCAGAAGAACCCTCATACCCATTAGCAGTCACTCTTTATTCTCCTCCCACCAATGCCTTCCCGCTCCCACCTCTAACATTAATCAATCAATAACCTACTTTTTTTAAAACATATTTTTCTATTCTGTACATTTCATGTAAAAATGGAATATAACATGGATTTGGTATCTGGTTTCTTTCATTTAGCATGTTTTCAAGATTTATCTATGTTGTAGCAGGTGTCAGAATTCATTCCCTTTTATTGTCAAATAGTAGTCATCATGTGGATGTATCACATTCCACTTATCCACCTCTTAGTGAATGGATGTTTTGCATTGATTCTTGACAAGCATTCTTTCACTTATTCTTTCCAGTACTTCTGGGAGGTAGAGTGTCAGTGTGTTCATTTTACAGATGAGTAAACTAAGACTCAGGAAGGTTAACTATTCTGCTTCTTCATGAAAATAACGGCATGGGATTGAACTCAGGTCTCCCTGATGGTAAAACCTCTATGTTTAATCACTACCTTGTTATTTAGCAAACATTGTCAGCAGAGTATTATAGATCACACTAAATTCCAATGACTCATAGAGACCACTGGTGCTCCCCATCTTTCAAGGAATTTAGCTATAAACTAAAATATGTGATAGTTGTGAATGTAGTGGAAAGAATATGAGCTTTGGAATTAGACAGTCCTGATTTTGAAGCCCACATCCTAGTTGGGGAATATGAGGCAGATTATTTAACTTCTTTGAGCCTCAGTTTCCTCTCCTATAAAAGCGCAAATAATTCCTGCCTTACAGGATTGTTATGAGGACTAAATGAGCTGATAATATGAAGTACCTGACATAAAGCAGATAATTACAATATGGTAGCTATCATTATCATTACTGTTTACAGTGGAAGCAAAAGCAAGTAAAACACACACACACACACACACACACACACACACACACACACACACACACTTTCCCCCTAGACAGGAGTCTGAGGAGGTCAGTGTTGGATATGTGGTGATGGGAAATCCAGGCCGAAATCTCCAATGGTGGACAGACAGAGATAAGAGGCAGGAACTCAGGTGAGAGGTCAGGGCTAGAGATATAGATTTGGGGGTCATCAGCGTGGAGGTGAGGGTTGACACTGTAGAAACTTTTCAGGTAGAAATCTGCAGAAAATAAAGAAATAAGTCCAATGCCAGAGGCTTAGGATGTCCACAATTAAGGCTAGGAGAAGGAATAAGAAGGTGTAGAAGGCAGGGCTGGTGGTACATGCCTAGAATCCCAGTGACTTTGGAGGCAGAAGCAGGAGGATTGTGAGTTTAAGGCCAGAGGCAGCCTGCATAACTCAGATAAAAAACAAAAAGGGGAAAAAAGATATTTGAGAAAGAGATAAGAGATAAGAGAAAAAGTTGAAGAGGTTAGCTTGTATAAAAGTTTGCAAGAATGAGAACTAAGAATAGGCTGTTAAATCTGGTAATCAGGAAATCAATGGTGGCCTTAAATGCTGAGCCTCCATCTACCCAGCCATTCAACATTGATCTGTTTTCTCAACATTCATTAAACAGGTACAGTGGCTCTACAGCACACTATGCCTGGCCTCTAAGAAACACACAGATAAAACACAATCCCTGGCTACACTGAGCATGGCATAAAACAAAAGACAAGTCTAATGTTCTGAGACTCCTGTTGTATACAAGTTGGGCCCAGCAGGAGAAACTGGGGCACCACGGGACAACTGTGGTGAAAGGATAACGAATTAGCCACTCAAGAAGAAACCCAAGGGCATGTTGAAGGCAGACTGAATGAAGGGAAGGGCTTTTTAGCTTCAAAAGGGGAAGTATAGAGGGGAAGAGAGGGCAGAAGCATTTGGCTTTTTGACACAAATGTCATCTGGAGGTTTCTCTTTTTCTCATTGATTTGTAGTTGAGATATTGTTATATTAAGTCTATCAATTTTTGAAACAGTGAATTTTTAAAGTTCACATGGATTTCAAGTATTTATACACTTGAAATTAATTTAATATTACTACTAATAGTAGTGATACCAATAATATCATTAACATTATTAATGTTATTAGTATTAATTTCTCTTTTCTTCATTGATCTTCAAGGATCCAGAATTTTTTTTTTCTCAGAACGATGAGTGAAATGGATGCTTCAAGAAAATGCACTGTTTGTCCTATAGTTTCAAGATCTTTGACCCACAACAGAAACTATAGACTCCTCCCTTTCCTCATCTCCCAGCTTCCAGTCAAAAGACCCCTTGTTGGAGAAGCAAATTAGGGAATGAGGACCAAGATACCATTGCTTCATATCTGTGGCCATGTTTCCTACTTACCATTAAAATCCATAAAGAATGATTTATAAAAGTTGACTTAGGAGTTATAGGTAGGCAACAGAAAATTAACATCATAGAAATTAGAAGATTAAAGAAATAAAACCAGAAACCCAGAAACTAAAAGGAGAAAACTGTGACACATATACTATTAAAGACTTTTTAAAAGTTAACACTGAAAAAGTAAAACAAAAAATTGAATAATGAAATTTAAGCTCATAAATGCCTAACAAGAATTCAACATATATCTCCAGAGAACACTTGACAAGCACTGTCCATCTCTAATGATCCTCCAGGTTAAATAAAGCCACCCCAACCCAGATGAGGGCAGAGCCAAGGGATTATGGCACGGCAGTCTTTCTGTTCTCCATTTAGTAGGAAACACAGTGCACGGCCAGGGCAACAAACAAGCCTGTCTGCCCCCTGGGAGCTAGGAGAGGCCAGGTTCCCTGGAGACTCTAGGTAGCACCACTGTTTGATTGTGCTCTACGCTGAGGAGCTCTTATAGGTAGTCACATCACAGGACAACTGGCAACATGACAAGGGACCTATGGGCATCAGCTGGTTCTTCCTTTGTCATATATAAAAGGAAGTATCAGTTGGATTAGGGCTATCTATAACTAGATAGACGCAGAATAATAGAGCAAGATGGAATTACATTTATTCCTCATGTAACCATACAGAAGTAAGCCCAAACTAAGGTGGTAGTTGTGCTGCATGAAGTCCTCAAGGCCTCAGGTTCCTTTCAGGTTTCTGCTCACTGTTCCAAGGACCTTATGCTTAGATTTTCTCATCCTGGCCCATGAGGGAGCTTTAGCCAGCTTTTTACAGGAGGAAGGACATAAGAAACAGCAAAGGATACACATCAGTTACCTTGGAAGGAAGGCTTCCAGACTGCCACAGAGCACATCTGCTCACATCCTACTAACCAGATGAACACTTAGCTGCAAGGGATGCTGGTAAACATAGTTTTAATTTGGTGGCCATGGGCATAGTTGCAAATTCTGTTAAGGTGGAAAGTGAGAATTACAATATTGAGAAGTGCACCACCGTCTTTGTTCAGCAGGATGCAACATCACCATTCTTTTCCCTTCCCTCCTTAGGAAGGCACATTTATTTCAGGTGAGAGGCAATTTTTTAAAGTCTTTGATCACCGTGGTCTTCAGGAAGGAAAAAAGACTCCAGCAACACTACATGAACAAACACTGGCATAAACATGAATGTTTCTACACATTGTAAGAGGGGTCATGATTTGACCAAAGATGCCTTCTCCTTATATAAGGAGAAACACTTGCTTTCTGCTTTGGTTTCTGATTCCTGTTTAGTTCCCGGAATATCTTGTCTTCTGAATAATTTGCCCACCGGGATAAGCAGCTTTTTTCCCCATTTTCTCCATTTGCCTCTTTGGCGTAGGCCTATGGACCCACATAAATTCACAGAGTAATTTAGAAGAATGTACAAGTCCTCTGGTATATTTGCAGCATTATGTTTGTCACTAAGAAGTACCATAAAAGGTCACTGGCCTCTGTGAAAATATAATGTATTCATGGAGCTTCAATTTACCTCTTGTAACAAAAAGGTTGAATTGGATTTGGGGTTCTTAAATTATGGTCAATATAACCATCAGAATAAAAAGTCATTTTTTAAAATGTAGATTCCAGAAAAGATGAATAAGTTTTTATATAACCATATGAAAATTTAAATGGTATCATTTCAGATTCTACACTGTATCTACCCTTTAAGAAACTGCTATTTGCTTATTTTTTATTGAACTTCAAAAAAATTCCACAATTACCTGAAAATACTATTAAAGTAAACCTCACCAGGCATGGTGGCATATGCCTGTAAGACCAGCACCTGGGAAGCTGAGGCAGAAGCATCCTGAGTTCAAGGCCAGCCTAGACTACATAGTGAGACTCAATCTTAAATAAATAAATAATAAATAAAAATGAAACAACCTACATTTTTCCAACTATATGTCTGTATGTGGCCAGGCTTCATCCAAAATAATGTCACAATACATTCAATACAGAAGCAGACAGGAGGACCCAGCTGATTTTTTTCTATTAAGCCAGATATTAAAGAGATTTGTTTAAAAAAATGTAGACCAATGCCCCTATTTTCATTAAGTTATTTGTATTTTATAAAATGTAGTTTTTATAAGATCTGCTATGTGTATTAACATGTAATGATTTTGTTACTGCTATTTTAAAATAGATTAAAAATTTTCTATTTTTCTATTTTTCTATTTTCTATTTTTCTATTTTCTATTTTCTAAATATTTTCTTTAATGAAAATATAATTTACAAGTCCCTCAACTCCCTCCTGTCATCACCACTTTCAAGGATGCTGGTTCAATAGAAGTGAACTTGGGCCAGGAAGTATTCATTCCTTATGATTTCACCAGGTGACTGTCATGTTGGTGGTCCTCACACTATACTTTGGACAGGAAATTTCTAAGATCTCTACCACCCAAAAATTATAAACAGAAAGAAAGAAGATAAATACATTATTTTTGGGTCAGTGGATAGATTTCAAATGGTATTTTACTTTCTTCTAAGTTGGTTTCGGGGCCAGTCATGTAGCCTCAGTGAAGACAAGTTTTTCAAGTTAATGCTTCCAAGTGTCATGGCTTCCCCACCTGTCCTTAAACCTGCCTCTCTGGCCAGTACATTTAGCTATGTTTGAACTCAATGTTTCCTTTGGTGAAGCTTTTCCCATTATAGTAATTTATCAAAGGATTTATAACCTTCAAGGTAAAGATCTCTGAAACAGGACCGTAAGGATGATCCCCACCCTAGACACATTAAGAGCACTTCAGATACATTAATGTCCCCAGTTCCTGGATTTATTGCAACACAGTAAAGCCTCTTTTCAGAAAACATACTCTTAGTTCCATTTATCCAGCAGCCTTTTCCAGAAAGAGATTAGAAGTAAAATGATTTGAGTTAGAATCAAAGAATTCCATCTTTTTAATTAGTGTGTTAAACACAGGAACACCTAATACAAATATTTGGCTATGTGGTCAAGCATTGGCTTTCAGGTCACTGGAGGAAATTTATAGGGAACTCTAAAGACCCTACACATTAACCGTCTTGGGTTATGACTTCTTGAATTGCTCTTCATTGCCAATAGCACTACATTTTAACATAAATAAAATTTGGTGAATTAGGACACTGTTCTGGTTAAAATGTTTAATCTTTACTTGAAATGAATTGTGGTCATCAAAGACTTTGTGGAAGCAGGCACTTTTACACAAAGGTAGTTCTTTTTATACAGCCTAATGACTCACTAATTTAATATGGTTTTTGGATAGATGCCAGGCTTGTCTGCTCATCATGGGAGGGGAAGAAGCAGAAATCTATTTTTAAATATTTTAGGTTAGTATAATTCTCCATTGTTTGACTTATTATTAAATATATTCTGTACATAGTTTTATTAAATGTTGTGGTGAGGTTACCATCATGTACTTAAGGTACTCTATTTTCCACAAAAACCTGTCTCACAAATGAGACTATACATTGTTGTCGTTGTTAGGTGCCATCAAGTCATCTCTGAATCATAGCTTCCCTCATAGGGTTTTCAATGGCTGATTGTTTCAGAAGTGTTTCGGGAGTAGATTGCCACATCCTTCTCCTGTGTTGGTGGTGCTAGGGATCAAACCTAGATCCTCAGAGAGTACAGAGTGGCATTCCAAGAACTGAGCTAAACCCCAGCCCAACTTCATACATATATATACTTGCAGCCGTATCACTGTGGTGTCTGATCCCGTCAGATCTCTGAAACTAGGCGGGGTCAGACCTGGTTAGTACTTGGATGGGAGACCTCCTGGGAACACCAGGTGCTGTAGGTTTGGGAGAAGGACTCGGCTATTCATTCCCAAAAAACAATCAGCCATTGAAAACTCTATGAATAGCAAGAAGCACTGACAATAGTGTTTCGTCTATTGTACATGGAGTCACTATGAGTCAGACACCTACTTGATGGCATCTAACACACACACACACACACACACACACACACACACACACACACACATATATCCTGAAATGCTGGGTATGAAACCCAGGGCCTTGTGCATGTTAGGCAAATGCTATACCACTGAGCTACATCCCCAAGATTTGGTATTTCATTACGTGACGCTTTAAACCATGGGCCCTGGACCATCTGCTCTGCCTCTGAGGTGCCAGATTTCCTCCTTGACTAAAATGAGAGGTAGCTGTGCTATGAAGTAAGAAGAAGCAAAGGAAACCTCCATGGCGAAGACAAGTCATAGTAGGGGAGAAAAAGAAATTATAGGGACCATGCCAGATATAGTGGCCCACATCTGAAATCGTAGCATTTAGGAGCCTAGGTAGGAGGATTATGGTTTGAGGCCAACCTAGGCTACATAGTAAGGCCATGTATCATAAAGGAAAACAATAAACAAACAAACAAACAAACAAACAAACCTAAGGACAGGATGTAGGGGGATGAATGTAAATTCCATTTCAGAACACCTTTAAATGACTTTTTACCTCTTCACTACATTTTTAATTCAAGCCTATCTTTAAATATTGTGTTGGGTAAACACCAAAATCATTCCCTTTTACAACATACTCCTCCAATATCACCGCTAAAGTTATTGCCCCCCCCAACTCTGCACAGTACCCAAAAGTCCTTATTTCCCTTTGTAATGTCTTCTAGAATACTACTCATGGCATCACTGGCTCTCATTCATCTTTGCACGTGCAGGCTCACTCCACTGTATGGGATATGGTAGGTATTCCTTAAATGTTTGTTGGCTACATGGATAGATGGATAGAGAGAACAGATACTTATCAATTTAATGCCTTTTTTTAAAAGTAAAGACCTCCCTTATGAGGGTTAGAGAATTGTTCAGTATTGTCATTTATGGTGCTATGGTTTGAACATGGGTAATGTCCCCAAAAGGCCCATGTGTTAAAGGTTTGATCCCCAGAGTGCTGCTCTCTGGAGGGCCTATGGACCTCTAGGTAGTGGGGCCTAGTAGGAGGTCATTAGGTCATAGGGGGCATTCCCCCAAAGGGGATTGTGAGATACCTGCTGGTCCTCTGTATCTTTGTGGCCTGGCTCATGGTGCATATGGTTTGTTCCAACACCATGCATCCCTGTCATGATATGCCACCATTCCAGGGGCCCAAAGCAATGAGCCACCTAATGTTGGGCTGGAACTTCCAGAACCATGAATGAACATAAAAATTTTATTTTTATAAGTTAATTACCTCAGGTACTTTGTTATAGTAACTTGAAGCTATTACAATGGATATGAATTAATGTTATCAGATTGTCTTTCCCTGAAAAGGATTAAACTATTAAGCAATTTTGGGCCATGGGGAACTAGCAGAGAAGAAAAAGAAGTCACGCCTGGGTCAAGTCATCAAGGAGCATCCGGAAACCAATATGAGCACCTAGAGTAGTTGTCCCCAACTTTTTGGCACCAGGAACCTATTTCATGGAGGACAATTTTTCCACAGGCCAGGGTAGAGAAGACACTGATCTGACAGGAGGCAGAACTAAAGTGGTAATGCAAGCAACAGGGAGCAACTAGAAATACAAATGGTACCAGTTCATGGTCTGGTGGTTGGGGATCTCCAACCTACAGGACAGTGTAAGGGTGTGAAGAGTTCCAGATAATTTTCCACACTAGGATCACATTAATGTTCTTTCAAGAACATCTCCATCTCTCCTGATCTACAAGAAAACTATTCTTTCTATTCATCCTCCACCCTAGCTTCAGGCCTCTGAAAAGTCAAGGTGTCCTCTAGTAAAGAATACTTGACTTATTTTGAGCATCTCAAGGGGAAATGGTGTAGCTCAGAGTGGGCTCAGGGGAAGTCAGAGAGGCATCTGCAGTAGCCCTCTGCTTGTACAATATGAACAACTTATTTAATTTCCCATCTCTGGAAGATTTGCCCTCCTCCTCTCTGAAAATTATCCTATTTTCACCATCAGAAGGAGGCCCTCTCATTCACTGTCTTCTTAAATAAGAGTAGTAAGTTAGAAATAGGCTAAATCTCCATCAATGGGGAAGTGATTAGATAAACTAAGGATTACTGTGCAATGATTTAAAAAAATGAAGTGGATAAAGATACCAACATGGAGAGTTATCAGAGCCATAATGTTAAATGAGAAAAGCAAACTGGAAGAAATATATACTACTTCACCAATTGTAAAAACATGAACACACATAGAGATTTCTGGAGATATATGTATACATACATACACAAAAACATATATGATAACATCACACAAGTAGGTCTGGAAACACCAGATCTGTGGATAGCAGTGGCAACTTCTCAGGAGGAGATTAAAGGCAAAAGAGCCAAAGGTGACTTTTGCTTTATCTATATCAGTGCTGCAAACAACTTCAAAAAAAATCAAATCATTGCCTTTTTTCTGGAGAAACAGAAGGGGAGACATTCGCCACTCATTCACATTCTGGGAGATTTTTCATATTCTTGGCTTCCTGGATGGTTACCTCCAAGGAGTGGAGCCAGCACATTTGTACTTTACATGATCTATGTTCCTTTTATCCAGTGGAGCTGCTACATGTGGCTACTAAGGACTGGAGATGTGGCTAGTCTGAATGGAGATAGGGTGTGAGTCTAAAGACACACAGCAGAACTGAAAGACTTAGTATTTGAAAAGTCATAATTCTGTATAATGTCATACCATTGACTACACATTGAGATGACATATTAAGATACGTTATTAAAATTAATTTGGTTTGTTTCTTTTACTTTGTGAAATGTGGCTGCTAGAAGAGTTTAAGTTAAACAGGTAGGATGGCTCCTATTACATGTTTATTGGAAAGCACTGGTCTAAGTGATAAAAATTTTAAATGTAATCAATTATCTGAATAACTGTGTAAATTACTGAACTGGTTTACATTTTTAAAACATGCTGATATCTCTAGAACTTCAAATGGAGCTTTGGTTTCCCCATCTATAATATTACACCCTTCTAGGGCTATGGAGAGGATGAAAAGGGATGATGTATTCATGGTCTTTAGTCTGGAATTGTCTAAATGTGAAGTCTTCTCTGGCCTAGTAGCCTAAAGCAAATTATCCTTTTTACCCCTCCCTGACCTTCAATCGCACTCACACAGCCCAATAAATGTTAGTGCCCTCCTCCTCCTCAATTCTGTGCTCAAAAAGACACCCATTTAACCATCGATTGCTCCAAAGGGATTTTTTTAATGATTTTTTTTCTCAAGTTAAATCCACTTAATATGCTATCTACTTCTGTTTGGTTGGTTAGTTTGTTGGTTGATTTTGGTGTATACTTCTTCTGGATTAGTCTGGGCTTTTTTATTATATTATTGTAAAATTAACACCTCATTCTCAAAGCTCCTGGTTCTTTGAGAAACTTCCCCTGGTGCCTACCTCCTCCCCTCTGCCCTCCCACTGTGCTCACTGCAAATACAGGCTTCCTAGAAAACCATTTCATACAGCCTTAGTGATTTGGACATAGCTGTTTGTTTGAGGCAACCATTTCCTTCTATGTTCTAATTTCATTTTCAAGTATTCTTCCCTTTGTTGTATGGTTTTCTGATTACAGACCACTTTTTCCAGAAAGACAGTAAAAAGAATTTTAACATATGTTGTAGCATTGAAGTATTCAGCTCAGTCATTTATAATAAAAGTGGTAGAACTTAAACTAAACTATTCATTTAAGATCTATCCATTCCTTGAAGGCAAATTATTCAAAAAAAAAATGTAATTGAGCCACACTTCTTTTCTCTCTAAAGAAAAAAAAGTTTCTCTCAGTTAATAAATCAAACAAAGGTCCTTAATAGATAAGAGATAACAATATCTAACGTTATGGAGTACTTATTATAAGTCAAGCACTGCACCCTGCACTTGACATTTAATATTTTTAACAATGATTCCTGAGCCCTGCTTAAGGACATATTACTGGGTAAAGTAGGAATTGATTCCCTTGTCTTCTTTTTATCCTTTTTTCTGTTGTGTACTCAGGAAAACCTCAGGTCCCAGGTTTCCCCATCCTGGTTCTGAATATTCACACTCTAATCTTTCTTGTTAACACCTTATAGTTTGGCCCTTGATTAATTCAATCGCCGATTAGCACTTCTACAATAAGTGTTAATCTCACTTTTAAAATACCCCAGAGCTCCACCTGTTACTATTTCTGCCCCAATCACTGTATACCAGAGAGGATATCCCTATTGTGAGCCATATCAAAAAGGCATTTCCCTTGCACGCCACCAGCTCAGGAAAGGCCTGCTTCAAAGCTCTGTTACACAATTAAAGTGGAATTGTAGGCCCAGGTTTGCACCCACCACACACAGTAGACTCCAACTGTGTACAGCCAGTCACTCTGTTAAAAAGAGAGCCCAATACTTCAACACTGGAGACCAGAAGTGAATAAGCCTCGAGAGGGCACCATCAGCAGCATGGTCTGGGAGGAGGCGATTGGGGCCTGAGAGCCATGCTGGGTGCTGTGCTCTGGTTTCCAGCCACCCAGATGCTCTGCCACTCAGGCATGAGAACTGGGGCTTTCTCAGAAGTGGCCAGTGCAGCTTCAAATGCCTCAGCTGGCAGGTGTGAAGGCTGCCAGCTCACTGGGAACAGTTTGTTCCTTGGCAATGGGTCTATAAGAACTAATGAACAGACCTCAGGATAGACCCCACATGTTCCTTTCTATTTCAGAGATGAGGATGTGGGTTTGCCTTAAATGCTGTGCAGGGTCATACTCCCAAAGTAGTGAGTCCTTAGAAGATACCCCACGTGAAGAAAGACAAGCACAAGGAGCTAACTTTTCTTTTTGCATTTGAAAGAGGACAGCTTTAATCTTCATGTCATGGTAGGTGGTCAGCTTTCATTAAAGCACTGCAGTTTCAACACTTTTTTTTTGTTTAAATTTCTAGTAAAGGTAATCTTCTCCAGGCTCCCCACTACTTACAGACCTCTGGGAGATTTCTCTCAACAGAAAACTGTGCTCAAATCTTAGAATTTCTAAGACATCATTCTAACCAATTTGAATATTTTCCTTTATGTTGTTGTTAGGTGCTGTCGAGTCGGTATCCCACTCATAGCGACCCTCATGGGGTTTTCAATGGCTGACTGTTTCGGGATTGCCTTGGGAGTGGATTGCCAGGCCCTTCCCCATTGTCCTTTATAGTACAACAATGATGTTATTAATTTAAAGTGTGTTTTTGCATCCATGAGCTCATTCTTCTCATTCATCAACTATCTGACATATTTACAGAAAATGTTCACATCCCATTTTACAGGTCAGAAATGGAGGTCCAAAGAGATAGTGTGTGACTGAGTGAAGTTGAGATTTAAACTCACATTCCTCCAACTTCCACAGCCAAGAAAGTAACCACCAGGTTCTGTCTGGTTTCTTCTCAATCTGTGGAATCAGAACTTGGTGTGAACTAATTCTCAGCAACAGAGCAAGAGCTAGAAAAACCATCAGCAGGCACAAGTGCATTGGGCTGCAGGGAGCATGTATCTGTCCATAGCAAAGCTGACAGGGTGGGGGAACCCCGGAATCAGGCATAGTGGTTTGCACAATTGTGCAAAGATAGACTCATAGAACTAGGGCAGAGAGAGATTAGAATTACAAAGAAAGAGTTGAGAGCAACCATGAATGAGCATGCATATTATTTTTTACCTCACACTCACCCAGACCAGATGGACCTGGACCAATGAATGGTTCCTGAGCTATAAAGTACAATCTTTAGAGGAGGTGGGGGCCAGTATTAAAACATAGATTACTAGGTCCATCTATGATTCAAAATCCTCATAAGTGAGACCCTGGAATGTGCATGTAAACAAGTTTCCCAGGGATTCTGACCATGTTGGAGACCAAGGGTCAGAGCACAGGGGCAAGTCTCCAGGTGTGTGTGGCTTTCGGCAGCAAAGACAACTCTGCTTGTTCTTGCCTTTTGTTAATGACAGCAGAGCAAGAGAAAGCTATCTCATGAGCTAAAACAGGAAAAGAGAAAAGAATTATTAAAAGAAAAGTAAAAGCAAGAGAAGTAAATATCCCTGCTCAACCCAGAGAGGGCTCCAGCTCACAGAGGCATAGACGCGCTCAGGTCAAAGATGTGCTCCCTGGGGATCTGACAGAGCCAGACACGTCTAACAGGGTGCCCCTTAAGAACTGAAGGGAAAGAGAACAAGAGAGAATAATAGCGAAGAAGCTTTTTATATTATTTTATACCTCAGCTTTCATTCCAACTGCTACGCCCACATAGCTACACAAAATGCACAGCAGCAACAAAAACCTTCACACTCTAGGAAAGAATAAGAAAACTTAGAAAGACCTATGTGTGTTATCATTTGTAGAGGTGGGTAAAGCCA
This sequence comes from Pedetes capensis, assembly GCA_007922755.1. Taxonomy (NCBI): domain Eukaryota; kingdom Metazoa; phylum Chordata; class Mammalia; order Rodentia; family Pedetidae; genus Pedetes; species Pedetes capensis. The sequence continues at coordinate 61,714 of VMDO01006912.1, forward strand.
TGACAAGGCTCAGCCTCAAGTGCCGAAGAAAGATGTTTATCAAAGCAATATGAGGATACTGGGAATTATTTTGGAGAATTAGCAGGAAGACAGGACTGCAACTCATAACTCATATGCCATCTTGTTGTGGACTGAATTATGTTCCCCAAAAGTCATACACTGAAGCCTTCACCTCTAATGTGACTATATTGGCTTTTAGGGAGGCAATCGATGTTAAATGAGACTGTGAGGGTGGGCTCAAATTGGATGGTCCTTATAAGAAGTAGAGCCATTGAGAGCCATCTCTCCCTATCCTGGCACAGAGGAGAGGACATTTGAGGACAAGAAAGCAGTCATTTACATGGAAGAAAAAGATGCCTCACCAGAATTAAATCAGCACCTAGACCTTGGCCTTTTAGTCTCCAGAACTGTGAAAAAATTGATTTTTGTTGTTTAAGCCACCCAGTCTTTGCTATTTCTTATGAGAACCCCCTAGCAGTCTGACACCTCTCTAAGCCTCAGCTCCTTCATCTATAAAGTGAGGAAGATAACATTACCTTTGCCGTTGAGTTATTGAAAAAACTAGATGAAACAATGCAAATGTAATAATGTATGTGATATGTTTAACATGTTAACTGGCATCAATAAGCAATAATTAATGTAGTCCATGCCACTGGATTATAAACAGGACTAAGTGAGATTGTCAGTGCAAAACCTTCCCGATAGTATTTATTAAGCACTTCCAGTATTTAATTTATTAAGTTTATTATTAAGTTTATTATAAGTTTATTGAGTTTATTAATTTGTTAAGTACTAAAAGTACTTAATAAAAGTGCTTAATAGTTATCAAACAGAGAATTTATCTACCCTATCCTAAATTTTAAAATAACCTTACATAAATAAATGTTATAATTATTATATAATATTCACGCTTACAAAATGTCCTAAAATTCATACTAAAGATTTTTAAAGAAGCCAGTCACCATGGCACACACCTGAAATCCCCGGAACTAGGGAGGCTGAGGCAGGAGGATCAAGAGTTCCAGACCAGAGTCAGCCTGTATAACTTACTGAGACCCTGTCTCCAAATAAAAAAAGGGGTAGAGCATTTCCAAAGTGTGTGCAAGGCCCTGTGTTCAACCCCTAAGTACCGAGAAAACAAAGAGAGGGGTGTGCTGGAGTGCAGCTCAATGGTGGAGCTCTTGCCTAGCATGTGCAAGGCCCTGCATTCAAGCCCCTAGTATTAAAAGAAAAGAAGAAAAGAAAAGAAAAGAAACAAGAAGAAAAGAAAATAGAATGAGAGAGAGAGAAGAAAGAAAGAAAAGAAAGAAAAAAATTTTAAGACCTATATAATGACTATGTTATAAAAGGGAAGTTAAAAAAAGAAAACACATTAAGCTTCATTTTGGTTCTCAAGAAAATACCATGGGAAAAAAATGAATTTAACCAATTTTCAAGTCCCATGAGAGAACAGAATACCTGACGCTGATTTTATTAAGAAAAATGTCAGTAAAGCTGAGACAGATTACACGGGGCAACAGCTGCAGATTAGAAACAACCTGGCCTATTGTAGTGAAACTTTTTGTCCCACATCCTTGAGTTTTCTAAAAGGTCAGGAAACAGGAGTTCAGTTACATTGCTCTTGGCTCAGTTCCTTGATTTAAAGATTCTCATTAAATCAAGGAACTGAGGAGAGCTTTGAGAGGTCAGTCCTAGGTTCAGTGGTACTTAAAGGGCCCACTGGGGAGGAATTAGGAAGAAAAGGGGGTACTGCCAAGGCTGAGGAGTAGTCAGAAGGAAGAGGACAGAAGGAAGAAGTCATACTAACAGACACCCTACCCCGGCAGGTCTCATTCTACTTCCCTCAGAAATTCTTTTGGGAATCCTCGCCTTCTACCAGCTGGAGAAATATTCATCTGGATTGTTCCAACCCTCAAGTAAGCCATGTGAAGCAGAAACAGAGACCAGACATGAACTTCTCCCCTTGCTTTGCAGAATATTTGTTTGGTCACTTTATCCTTCACTGACATCAAGGGCTAGTCTTTGGCCTAGGTACTGGGCATAAGTGAAGTCCTTGCTTTCAGGGAGAGAGAGGTGAACAATAAAATAGATATGTAATAAAATATTAGGATATGAGAGATATGAAGAAGAAAACGAAGGCAGGTAAAGGAATAGAAAGTGATGGGGCAGTGGGTGCCATTTTAGATGAGGGAGGGGTTTTCTGAGGGGTCAAGTTTCAGCAGAGACCTCACTGAAGGGGGGAAACAGGCCATACAGGTCTCTGTCATAAGAGAATTGCAGGCAGAGAGATGAGCAAGAGCCTCGGACTGGAGGAGTCAAGAAGCTTAGCGTACTGGAAGGTCACCAGGAAGCAAGTCAAAAGGCTATTTCTAGAATCCCAGGGAAAGATAATGGAAGCCAAGCCCAGAGTGGGAGCTGGGAAAGGGGAAGGAATGGTACACTTGAAATGTGGCTTTTATGCCAGCATGTGATCCTCAACATTTCTTTTAGAATAGCATGATTTATTTTTCCACAAGTCCATATGGAAAACAAATTCTCCTTTAAGCATACGAATCTTTGTTGTAAAATTCTTTAGGGCAAGACAGACTAACCCATTTGTAACATTCTGGCCAATAATGTTGTAGTTGTTGTTGTTAGGAGCTATTGAGTCATGTACTCACAGTGACCCTTATAGGGTTTTCAATGGCTGATTGTTCCAGGATTGCCTCAGGAGTGGATTGCCATGTCTTTCTCCCATTTTTGTGGTGCTGGGAATTCAACTTGGGACCTCAGAGACTGCAGAGTGGTGCTCTACCAATAGAGCTAAATCCCAGCCCCATCAATAATAATAACTATTATTTTTTAACTTTGACAATATGACAAGGCATTGGATTTAAACATCGTGTGTGTGTGTGTGTCATATCATATATATATAGGATATATACATATATATCATATATATCATATATATATCATATATACACATATATACATATATGATATATATACACATATATATGATGTGTGTGTGTGTGTGTGTGTATATATATATATATAAAATCTCATTGACTTTTTATAGCAAGACTGTTACAAGATAGCCCCTGATGGGAAAATTGAGGCTGACTTGAGATTAAATAACTTCATGAAGGTCACACAACAGGATGGGGATTCAAATCCATGTTTGACCCCAAACTCACCATTCTCTTCTGCTTGTCATTTCACTGCCTCCTTGCCTCAACTTTTTGGGTACCACATTTTCCTTTTTCAGTATAATATTTGAGGATATGTATAGAATCACAATAAATACTTCCTTCCATTCTTATTGATAGTATTACTGAATCAAAAAATTTTAAAGACATTAACCTAGGGTGTTGTATACCTGTGATGGGGCTGGGAGTGTCTATGGACTGGTTTTCATGGTGAACCCCTGAAACTGTGTACAAAATTTAGAAGATATAGGTATATTTTTCTGGAGCAAAGTCACCTAGTTTTCATTCCATTCTCAAAGTAGACCATGAGCCCAGAAGTTAAGAACTGCTACTTTGAAAAATATCCCTTTTTTGTGTTTGTTGTTTGGTTGCTTTTCCCTTTCAGATTATCCTAGTTTTCTGATTACAGAATATTTTTTCAGAAATATAGACATTTTAAAAATGAACAAAAATATTTAAAGTTCTCTCTTCCATCTTGTGAATTTAAGGATATCATCTATTAGTGATAACGTTCTTTTTCCTTTTAGGGGAGGTTATTGTTGTTGCTTTGTTTTGCTTTTTTTCTTTTTTTTTGCAAGGTACTGGGGGTTGAACCCAGGGCCTCACACTTGTATGCTCTGCAAGTGCTGGACCACTGAGCTGCACCCTCAGCCCATTTTTTTTACTTTTTGAGATAGGGTCTTGCTAAATTACGTAGACTGCCTCTGGTCTTGAACTTTCGATCCTCCTGCCTCTGCCTCCCGAGCCACTGGGATTACAGGTGTGTGCCACCACACCCAGCTTGTTTTGCTTTTTGAAACATGGTCTCACTATGTAGCCCAAGCTGGTCTCAAAATTGCATCCTTCTATCTCAGCCCCATAAGTGCTAGAAGCACGGATGTGTATCACCACACTTAGTTTCTTTCCTTTTTATTCACTTGCTGGGGCTGCAAAGCCAATCTTTGCTCACTTTTATTTATATATTTATTTTTAATTAATTAATTAATTTATTTATTTAGAGACTGATTCGCACCATATGCTCCAGGCTGGACTGGAACTTCCTGCGTGGCCCAGGCAGTCCTTCTGCCTTAGCTTCTAACTATGATATTTCTTGAAAGAGGCATCTTCTCTTTGGATTGACTTCATTCTATGTCTAACAGATAGTGCTGCTTGTCATAGTCCTCTTTACCTAACAGTTTAATTTCCTTTTGTCATTGTGCGAGGGATGGATCCCAGGACCTCATAATTTCTAGGCAAGCACTCCACCACTGAACTACATCCCCAGCCCTCCAATTTCCTTTTTTTTCCAGTGGAACTTTCTGTTATTTATCATTTGTGAATATAGCAGAAATCCAATTTATGAGTAACAACTCCTTCTGTAAAAAGAAAAATAAAGGGGGAAAAATCTATGTAATCCAAGCATGTGACTGAAAATTTTACAATTATGGACAAGATATAAAACATGCAAAATAGTACAATGAAATTTACAAATCTATCAAAAACGAGTATACATCAACTAGAACCTGAGGAAATGACATTGTTTTTAACCATCCTGGTGTCCAATCCCATCTGATTTTGGAAGCAAACAGGGACGGGCCTGGTTAATACTTGGATGGGAGACCACCTGGAAATACCAGGTGCTGTAAACTTGGGAGGATGACCCCGCAGCCCACTCAGGAAAAATCAACCATCAAAAACCCCATGAATAGCAGAAAAGCACTGACATAGTGCCGGGCATGACACAGTGTCGGAGAGTGTTTCGTTCTGTTGTTCATAGGGTTGCTATGAGTCAGACCCCACTTGACAGTACCTAACAACAACAGTTTACTAGATTATTTAATGCATTGGCCATATCATGGTCTATCACTAGTGCCCTCAGGTTGTCTACCTGCTTCTGGGAGAGAAATTGATGATATCAGAAGAGGCTGAGTGCTATAGTTTGGATCTGGAAGGTTCTCCAAGGGCCAACGTGTTAAAGACTAGCTCCCTAGAAGCTATAAGACCTGGAGCTTTCTGTCATTGGGGGCACACCCATGAAGAGGATTGTGGGACTCCGATCACTTCCAATTTCACTCTCTTTTGTTCTCAGGCATGAGGTGAATGGCTTTGCTCCACCACATCCTCCCAGCATGCCATGCCCATCACCACAAAACCAAGGCAGTGGGGCCAATGGGTCATGGATTAAAACCTCCAAAAACATCAGCCAAAATAGATTTTGTCTTTATAGGTGATTTATCTCAGGTATTTGTTATAGCAAGGAAAGCTGACTAACACAACAGAGTCAATAAGGCCTCCTGAGAGAAGTGACTCTCTGAAAACACTATTTGTTAGGATTCTTTCAGGAGCAAGATCCACATCCACTGTAACCAGAGAGACAAGTCATAGGTTCAAAAACAGAATTACTATGGAGTAGGGACCCCCGTGCTCCCTTCCCAAGAATACCAAAGCATAGATAATTAAATTACAAACATGGGGTTACCCCTCACCCACACTGCTGTACACATGAGACACTATGCAGATGTGCTCCTTGACTTACAATGGGCTTAGGTCCTGATAAACCCATCCTAAGTTGAAAATATCAGAAGTCAAAACATTCATTAATACACTGAACCTACTGAACATCCCAGCTTAACAACACAGTGCACTATAGGGTATTGGTTGTTTTCCCTGGTGATTACATGACCAACGGTGAGCTGTAGCTCACTGCCACTCCCCAGTATCACCAGAGGGTTCATACCATATATTCTAGTCCAGGGGAAAAGTCAAAATGCAAAATTTGAAGTGCAATTTTTCCTGAATATATATTTCTTTTTGCACCATTGTAAAGCTGAAAAATCATAAGTCCAATCATTTTAAATCTGGGACTACCTCTACAAGATATGAATGATATCCCCTTTATATCTTGTTTCTGATACTACATTTTATTTTTTCTGATCCCAGTATAGATACTTTGCCTGTTGTCTACTGGATTATTTGCCATTTATTCATTTATAAGAGTTCTTTACATATTCTGAACAGCAATCTTTCATCATTTGATGAGGCTCTGTTCAGAAAAGCATCAACCTAAAGTATAATTTTACCACTGCCTGCATGTTTTTCTGCATGATTTGAAGCATAGAGGAGGATGTGTTAGGTTTTATGCAAATATTATGCTGTTTTATGTAAGAGACTTGAGCATCCACAGATTTTGGTATCTGAGGGGCGTCCTGAAAATAATCTCTCATAAATACTGAGCGAAAACTGAACTTTAAATCATCTGTAGATTACTTATGGTACTCACTACAGTGTAAATGCCATGTAAAAAGTTGTTATACCGTATTGTTTAGAGAATGACAAAAAAAAAGTCTACGCTTAGTACAGATGCAATTTTCTCAATCTTTTTTCAATCTGCAACTGATTGAACCTATGAATATGAAGGGATGACTATATTTACTAACCACCATCTACACTCAATAAATAATGTCTACTAGAGGCACAGCACCAGTCCCCCACTGGAATGTAACTATCATTCCTAGGTTGGGATTTTTGTCGGTTTTGTTCACCACAGTATCCCCCAACATATAGAATAGTGTTTGGCATACACTGGGCACTCAGCTCAATAAATTTTTGTTGAATAAATCAATGAATCTTTTGTCTCTGTTGAATTTTTATGTTAGATAAACATTTTTCCTATTTGAGCCTTCCTGTTTCCCTAAGCATGTTGGAATCTGTGCATTTCTAAGGTCCGCATCAGTCTTAAAATTATTAAATAAAGGGAAGGATCCCGAATGACTTTAGACTCCCAAAGATAAGAGGTAATACACAGAAAATGACACATATGATGTCAGTGTAGGCTGTGTCAAATGGCCATCAACAAAATTCAGTCATTCTGAATTGCTATGTCTCTTTAAAACAGCGTAGTAATAATGACCAGCCACTGTCCTACGCATACTACATATATGATCTCAAGACATATGTTATTACCCCTGTTTTACAAATGGTAAAATTGAAATTTAGAGAAAGTTTATTCCAGATAGTAGGTAGTAGGGTTGAAACTAAGGTCTGTCCAACTCCTAGAAAATTGCTCTGAAAAAAGAGAGGGTGGGAGGCACAGCTCAGCAGGAGAGCCTAACGTGTGAGGCCCTGGGTTCAACCCCCTAGTACTGAAAAAAAAAAATGTCACAAAGGGGACAGTGTGTCCTTCTCATTGCATTGTATTGGGGCAATGATGTTGATATTGCACAGGTGGTTTGGTGAGTTTCCAGCAGGCTACCACTAATGTTACCCCCTACATAACCAGGACACCTTTGTTGAAAAAAAAAAATTAGTATCGGTACAATACTACTAACTAAACTACAGGTTTTCCTTGGTAGATTTAGTTAGGGTTCTTCAGAGAAACAGAGCATCTTATTAATATATGTGCATACACACGCACAAAGAAATTTATTATAAGAATTAGCTTATATGTTTATTGAGCGTGGGAAGTCTCAAGATCTGTAGTTGGTGAGCTAGAGACCCAGGAAAGCCAATGATGTCAGTTCTGGTGTGAGAACAAGTTTAAAGGAAGGAGAAGACCAATGTTCCAGCTCTAAATTGGCAAGTACAGAGAGCAAATTCTCCCTTAGTCCTCTTTTATTCTATTCAGGCCTTCAACATACTGGGTGAGTCCAACTCACATTGGGGAGAACAATTTGCTTAACTCATCTTTCAAATTCAAATGTTAATCACATCTAGAAACACCTTCATAGACACACACAGAATAATGTTCAACCAAATATCTTGGTGCCTCTTAGATCAGGTCAAGTTGACATAAAATTAACCATCACACTCCGATTACCACTCTTTCTATTAATGTTCTCTTTTTGTTACAGGATACCATTTTACAATACCAGGATACTGCATTTATAGGCTGCTCCTTTTATGTGAGTACTTCCCTACTAACCCACAGGACGAGGGCAATCCCTGTCCTCTCCACATTAAGACCTCACAGCACTGATAACATGGTTACCATTGGCTACCAAGTTTCACTTCTCGCATGCGCTCACCACAAGAGAGGAACTTCATATACATTCTGTGGTTCAAATTCAAAAATCATATAGAAGGATTTTGATAGACTTGATTTGTGACAAATAGGTCAATCAGATATGACTGAGAGAAGAGGGTGTCATTACACTGCGTGGTTACTGGGGTCCCATGCTTGTGAAGTAGAGCTCTTTGTGCAGAAGGAAGAATTATGTTGACCCCAATTAACATCTGTCATAGTAGTGACCACCAAGCCCATTTACCTTATTTCAAAGATGAGGAAACTAAAGTTCAGAAGTAACTTTCTGGAGCTAGTCTTTTATAAAAGGAAGACTAAATCCAGGCTTCCTAATCAACAGTCTTGGGCACTTTCCTCTATGTCCCTAGCATTGCCATATTTTTGGTTTTAATCCAAAGAACCAAAGAATCTTAAATTATAAATGACCTCAAGATTTATCTAGCCTTCTCTGATGCATAAATCCTCCAGTGTATCCAAGCTGAGCCTAGAGAAATGGAAGGCTTTCCTGTTTATTTCTCCAATATTGGGATTTCAAGGTAACTCACACTCGGCAGATTAGAATGCAAACTATTTTACTTAACAAATTAATGGGAGAGGGGAGGATATCTATCTACCGATTTATTAAGTTGCTTAGACTATAACCATATAATGAAATGATATACATCTATTAAGAAGAATGAAGAGCTGGGAGATCTGGCACACAGCTGTAATCCCTGTGACTCAGGAAGACGAGGTACAAATTTAAGGCCAGAGGCAGCCTAAGAAATTTAGCAAGAACCTATCTCAAAATAAAAAGTAAAAAAGTACTACAGGTGCAGCTCACTGGTAGAGCACTCACCTAGCATGCTCAACACCATGGGTTCAACCTCCAGTACTGAAGAAAAAAAAAAAGAAGAAATTTGTATGTGTCAACAAAGGAAGCTTCATATATAGTATTAAGTAAAAAATAAACTGAGGAAAAAGTCTGAACTGTGTGAAACTACTTATATGGAAGATGGTGGGAATAGCAACTCTTACTATACTTTAAAGGGGCTGGGATTTAGCTCAGTTAGTAGAGCGTTGCACTGCAGTCTCTGAGGTCCCGAGTTCAATTCCCAGCACCCCAAAAATGGGAGAATGACCTGGTAATCCACTCCCAAGGCAATCCTGAAACAGTCAGCCATTGAAAACCCTATGAAGGTCACTATGAGCCAGATACTGACTCAACGGCACCTAATAACAAAAATTATACTTTAAATAATCTTCAATGGTGGGTGGGATTACACAATATTTTTTTTATTTTCTTCATTATACTTTTCTGTAACATTTGAATCTTAATTAATAATCAAGAACCTCAAAAACATTATGCTAAGTGAAAGAAGCAAACACAAAAGGTCACATATTGTATGATTCCACTTATATGAACAACCCAGAATATGCAAGTCCATAAAATAGAAAGCAGATTAGTGGTTATCGGGGCTGATGTGAGGGAAGAATAGGAAATCAATTTTTAATGCATATAAGGTGATATAAATGTGTTGGAACTAGATAAATATGATGGTTGCAAAACATTGGAAATTTACTAAATACCACTGGATTGTACACTTGAAAATGTTTGTTTTACATTATGTGAATTTAGCCTTGATTAAAATACATTATTGCCAGGCATTGTGGTACATGCCTGTTATCCCAGCACTTGGGAGGTAGACACAAGAAAATAACAAATTTGAGGCCAGCCTGGAACATATAGCATGTTACAGTCTAGCCTGGGTTACACAGTGACCTGCCTCAAAAAAAATTAAATAATGCAATTTTTTTTTTCCTGAGGTGTGGATATCTTAAAGTCACACATCCTCTACTGTGTGATCTGGGCAAACTGCATATTTACGTCACCTCTGTTCATCTGTAGCTGGTCTCTAAATGACTTTCAGGCTCTAACACTATGATTCTGGACATATTCATTCCCTTGTAACAAATTAACATTTAGGCTAAGATTGCAGAAATTTTTTCATCGATACATCACATTGATGACCTTATATCAAGAAGGCAGAAGTGGGAAACCACTGCTTTCAATGATTATAAATGTATGGACTCATCCAGGTCCAATAATGAGTAGAAGTGATTAGAGAATATGAGGAAGAAAGGGAGGAAGAGAGGAACAAGTCAGAAGCATAAAGGAAATAATCATAAGTAATGTATTGAATGTCTTTCAGTGGCCAAACAATATGCTTGTGCCTTATAAATAAGATTTATTTTTTAAAAGGCAGTCCTTAGAAGTGCTGGGTGCAGTGGCGCACGCCTGTAATCCCAGTGGCTCAGGAGGCAGAGGCGTGAGGATCACAAGTTCAAGGCCAGAGGCAGTCTGTGTATCTTAGCGAGACCCTGTCTCAAAAAGTCAAAAAAATGGGCTGGAAGTGCAGCTCAGTGGTCCAGCACTTGCAAAGCATGCAGACTCAAGGCCCTGGGTTCAACCCCCAGTACCAAAAAAAAAAAAAAAAGGCAGTCCTTAGAAGAGAAAATTGAAGCTCAGGAAAGGTAAATAACTTGCCCAAGGACCCACAACTAGTAACTGGAAGTTGTGGTGTTGAAACTTAGGTCTATTTATACTCCAAAGTCCATGTTCCTTTCACTTACCCATGCTGTTGCAAAAAAAAAAAAAAAGATTCAAGGAAAATGAACTAGTGTGAGAGGCAAGAAAATGCAAAAGAAAGCTGGGGAAAAAAAGTGACAAAGAAACAATAAATATCAAGGCTTATCCTTGTGCTTGAGAGTCATCCTCCCTGGATAGATTCCCATCCTGTCCCTTACTATGCCTTCTGTACAGCTATATTATTTCACCATAATCTGATAAAAACAAAGTTCCAGTGAGTTTAAAGGCTCTTAGACCAGCATTTCCATGAAGGAAGTCTAAGAATTATTGTAGAGTTTGAGTGAATATTAGTTTACTCTTCCATTTTAACAAAGAAAGGAGCTAAACAGAAGAACATTCGAGATAGATAAATGAAAGAGAAATAAAAATAAATAAAAATAATAGGTGAAATGTGGATAAAATATTTAACAAAGCAAGTGTACAAGTCACTAAGATAAAGAATCAAAAAATCAAGTAATTTGAAGACATTGCAACTGTGAGAGAGCAGTAGGAACCAACTGTGATTTTCCCAGAACAAGAAGCTGCTTAGTAAAGGGAATTTAAAGTTTTAGGAAATGGGAACAAAATATGGGAAAGAATACCAGATCACTTACTAGTGAACAGTCACCTGGCAAAAATCAGGGAACAGTCAGTAGATAAACTGTCTGGGAAGTCTGGAGGAAACAACTGTAACAAGTTTACATAAACCAAGGAAAGAAAAGGAAAAAGTAAGATTGTCCATGCCTTGAGAATGGCAGATAGGTTCTTCACTCAAAAGAACATTGCTTTAGAAATTAGGGAGACACTAAAAACTCTTCTAAGTGAACCATTTTTCAAACAAACTCATCAAATCAGGAAAGAAAGCCTCAACTAGAGTAAGAACAATGAGAAAACATCATGCACAGAACCAAAGGACAAAAGAAGACCATTATATATGGTTGTACAGACTTCTCACTGCTTGAGACCCTCCAGTGCAGGGGTTGAGAAGATTGTGAAATCTAAACCCCACATCTACTCAACCAGCTGGCTGTCTGAACTTCTGCATCCTCCTGGGATATCTGCCATTCCATTCAGGTTGAAAAAGAAGAAGTAAAACTATATATGTTCACAGAAAGTATGACCATATGTGCAGAAAAGACTAAGAAATTAAAACAAAACTACTAACACTACCACAACATCAGCAAGGCTGCAGGAGACAAAGTAAATATACAAAAACTCAATTATAATGCTCCATATTAGCAACTAAAAAAATAGAAATGAAAGAATTTAAGTCCATCTAAAAACAAAATAATGCAGGATGAATTTAAATAATAGTTTTCCAGGATTCTCTATGACTAAAGATGAAAGTGAATACCTACTTGAGTCTAATAAACCCTCAAATACCACTGTGTTAGTCATGAGGCAGGGAATTGGGGAGGTGGAGGAGAAGAAGGCAGGGATTCACATTTCCCTGAACTGTCATTTTGGAGTTGTTGTGTTAGAGAAAAGAAGATGAGATCAAGGAAGAAGAATAAAGATTAGCTAAATTATAAGGAAAATATCTCAAGATATAAGTAGAGGCAATGATTTTCTGAATAGGACTCAGTAGCTCAGGAAATAATAGCTAAAACTGACAAATGAGATAACATTAAATTAAAAATCTTCTGTACAGCAAAGAAAACAATTAACAGAGTGAAGAGACAGCCTACAGAATGGGAAAAAATCTTTTCAGCTATTCATCCAACAGATTAATATCCTGAATATATGAAGAACTCAAAAAATTAAACACCAAGAGAACCAATAATCCAATAAACCAATGGGTAAATGAATTGAACATAATTCTCAAGAGAAGTCCAAATGGCCAATAAATACATGGAAAAATGTTCAACATTTTTAGCCATCACAGAAATGCAAATTAAAACCATACTGAGATTCTATCTCATCCCAGTCAGAATGGCTGTCATCAAGAAAACAAACAACAAATGCTGGCAAGGATATGGGGGAAAAGAAAACCTTATACTTTCTAGTGAGAATGTGAATAAGTGCAGCCACTATGAAAACCAGTATAGAGGTTCCTCAAAAGACTAAAAATAGAACTACCATATGATCCAGGGGTATGTACATGAAGGAATCAAAGTCAAAATACAATGGAAATACCTACATATCAGTATTAATTGTGCAGTGTTCACAATAACCAAGTTATGGAATCAGCCTAGGTGCCCATCAGTGGATGAATGGATAAAGAAAAGATGGTATATACATGCAATGGAATATAAATGGAAGAATAAAATCATGTAATTTATAAGAAAATGGATAGAACTGGAGATCATCATGTTAACCAAAGTAAGTCAGACTCAGAAAGACAGTTTTTTTCTCTCATGTGTAGAATGAAGATTTAAAAAAAAAAAAAAAAGAAATGAAAGGGGGACTATTTGGGAAGAGGAAAGGATCAGCAGGAGGGGAGAAGGAGATAAGAGAGGGTAACAGGGGGGCAAACATGATCAAAGTACATTATATACATGTGTGAAAATGTCATAATGAAATCCATTATTTTGTGCAATTAATATGCACTAATAAATAAAAAAGAAAATATGAATCAGAATATTAAAAGAGGAAGATGAGCTAAATGATTCTGGAAATCAGCCTCTCATGTCTTTAGACTTAGTTTTCTAAAAGTCCAGAGACTTGGTGCCCATAATATGCCAAAAAGGCTCTGGGAGTAGGGAACATGAACATGAGGAGTGTTTTAGATGGATTAAAAGATAATGTGCTACAAAAACAGATATGAATGGAACATAACAGAAAACCCATAGATACACACACACCACTACAGCCACCTGATCTTTGACAAAGGAGCCAAAGGCTTATATAAGAGAAAAGATAGCCTTTTCAATAAATGGTGTTGGGAAAACTGGCTCTCTCTCAACCTGTATGATAATCAACTCAAAATGGATCAGAGATCTCAACATAAAACTAGAACCTTTGAAACTACTTGAAGCAAATGTTGGGAACACATTCCAACACATAGGCATAGGCAAGTACTTTCTTAACAAGACTCCAATAGCCCAGGAAACTGCACCAAGAACTGACAAATGGGATTACATAAAATTAAGCTTTTCCACAGCAAAAGCTCCCATTCTGTGGGGAGAATGGGAGACGTTTGCATTCTACTGATCTGACAGAGGATTTATAATTAGGATAAACAAAGAACTCAAGAAATTAAACACCAAAGTAACAAATAATCCAATAAATAAGGGAGCAATAGAACTGAACAGTCCTCAAAAGAAGAAATACAAATGGCCAATAAACACATGAAGAAATGTTCATTATCCCTAGCCATCAGGGAAATGCAAATCAAAGCTACAATGGGATTCTATCTCACCCCGGGTAGAATGGCTAACATCAACAAATCAAAGAACTGTTGGTGAGGATGTGGAGAAAAAGGAACTTTTTTACACTGCCGGTGGGACTGTAAAATAGTTTAGCCATTATGGAAATCAATATGGAGATTCCTCAGAAAACTAAAAATAGAACTATCATATTATCCAGAAATACCACTTCTTGGACTATAGCCACAGGAAGATAAGTCATCATACCACAGAGACACCTGCACGTCCATGTTTATTGTAGCACTCTTCAAGGGTATGAAATCAACCCAGATGTTCATCAACAGATGATTGGATTTTTAAAGAGGGGTATATATGCACAGTGGAATATTATATTCAGCGGTAAAGGGAAATGAAATTATATCATTTGCAGCAAAATGGATGGAACTGGAGATCATCTTTTTAAGCAAAATAACACAGAATCAAAAAGAGAAATACTGCATATTCTTACTCATGTGGGAGCTAGATCTACCTGAAAGAAAAAAATATATATATATAACATATATAATTATACACACACACACACACACACACACACATATATAAACAAACGTACATATCTAAGATTGGAAAATACAAGGGGACCCAACATGAGGCAGGAAGGGACCAGTGGGAGCAAGAGAGGATAGAGAATGTTGGAGGGGGAAGGGAACAATATAGTGGGGTAAAGAGGTAGATAATGAGCACCAAATACTGGATGTAATTCTATAAAAATTCCATAATGAATCATACTATATTGTATGCAATTTTCTAAATATTTCTAGTATACTTCATAATGTCTACAATTTATTTTCAGTACTTGGGAGCTGAATCCAGGGCTTTGCTCATACTTTGCAAGTACTCTACCAAGGAGCTACACCCCCAGGGCTTTTTTCATTTTTTATCTTGAGACAGGGCCTCACCAAATTACACAGACTGCCTCTGGCCTCTACCTCCCAGGTCCCTGGGATTACAGGATGGCACCTCCACAATCGGCTCTCTACAATTATTGATACATGCTAATCAAAAAGTTTTTGCATGTTATTTAAAGAGATGAAAATGTTAACAACCCGGTTTTAGTAATTGCACACTGTATATACGAACTGAATTATTTCTCTGTACCCCATAAATATGTACAATAAAAATTTTTTTAAAAAGACATTGTGTTAGTTACAAAGGTATAACTAAAATCAGATTTCTCTTTCCTTTTGTGACTGAGATTGCTCACTCAAAAAAAAAAAAAAAAAAGAAAAGAAAAAAAAAACAAGTAAAGCAAAAATACACTGTAACTGCTGCCTCCTACTCTCCCTGTGCCTGATGGGGAGGAGAGAGGAAATCCCTGGCCCAAAAGGGGTAAAGAAGGTTATAGCTTATCATCACTCCCGTCTGGTGCTCAGCATCCATCAAAATTGTAAGTATTGTTACGGCCATCTGGGGAGATCTAGAAATTTTGCTAGCACATTCTAGCTGGCCTAACAGTGACCACACAGACTAGCTGGTACTTCTGGCTACTCAGAGGAGGAAGACATGGAGCTATCCAGCTATGGGAGGCTGAGATGGTGACACTATGACCAAAGTGGCCAGATATTAAGGAGCTAGAGGATTTATGGTCAAATCATGCATTCAACCATAAAAGATACATCGTTCAAAGCCAAACACAATTTTTATAGTTCAGGTGTAGCATTTGCTCCTAAATTCATTGTTGTGTTACAACCAAGATGCATTTACCTGCTTCAACTAATCCAGGAGACAACATGGTGACTCATGGGGAAAAGTTCAACTAAAAATGGCAGATGCATGGGTATCTCAGCCTGGAAAGGGACACGTGACCCAATCCTGGTCAATGAGACCTGGGAAGACAGAAGAAGGGAGATATCTACAAAGAAGTTGCTAGGAAGACTTTCACTCCATGATCAAAAGAGACATATGAGGATTTGAGGGTAGGAGAGTTTTTCTCAGGAGACAGCTGTCTAGAATGTGATGACTAGAACTATAGCAGCCATCTTGAACTATAAGAGAATAAGACACAACAGAAGGAAGTCCATGTTCAAGATCCACATGCCACTTCCTCACCCTGGAATGCCCTGCCTCCAGCTATTGTGTTATGGAATATAGTAAGCAGTCAATATGCGCTGCCTTTAAGCAAGTATTCTGTATTTCCAGCCCAAAATATCTTAACTGATGTATAGGTCACTAAGAGAATGACAACTCAACAGAAAACTCTATGAAGGGTTCAGACTCAAAGAGGAGGAAATACAGCAAACAAAAACATTTTTAGAAGATAGCTTTACTAATAATAACAGAAACACAAAAAGAAAATGTATAAAATTTTATAATTGACAAGTTAAAATTGACAAATTTTATAGTTGACAAGTGTTTGGAAAAACAGAAACCCTCAGCTCTTTGGGAGGATTGCAAACTGATACACTGACACTCAATTTAGCAATGCTTATTAAAGTTTAAAATATGAATACCTTTAACATAATAATTCTCCAGGAATACTGACACATGGAAAGAAAAATGTTTCCTCAAAGATGTTCAACACCGCACTATTTGTTAAACAAAAAAAAAAACAAAAAACAAAAAAAAACCTTTGAAATAGTCCAAAGTCTACCATAAGGAATTGAGTAAATAAATTATATCATATTATACTACAAAACAGCCACAGCCATACAAAACAATGGAGTCTGTGTATACTGACATTTTAATTTATCCAAGATACATTATTAAGCTAAATAAGAAAGTTTCAGAAGAGTATTATGTAATCCATTGTCAATTTTTAAGCAGTAAAATACTACTTTATGTATTGAAATAAATCTAGGACAGTATATAAAAACAATTATCATTCAGAGTTGATATGAATTATCATTCAGAGTTGGTATAAAACTCTTACATTTTAAAATTCATGTATTTCTATGCCTAGAGGAGTGGGGGGCCTGCATGCATGCATGCATGTGTCTAAAACACATTGCTTTTGCAATTAGGAAATATTTCTTTTGGTGAGGGGGTGCTTAGGGATTGAACCCAGGGCCTCATGAAAGCTTTGCAAGAGTTCTACCAGGGAGCCTGCACCTATAGCCCATTTTTATTTTTTATCTTGAGACAGAGTCTTGCTAAGTTATGCAGGCTGCCTCTGGCCTCATACGTGCGATCCTCCTGCCTCCACCTCCTGAGTCGCTGGGATTACAGGCGAGAGCCACTGCGCCCAGCCTAGGAAAGATTTTTAATTTCATCAGTCTACAGAAAATGCTAGTCTTCATGCTGAGCATTCACAACTATCTTAAGAGGGCAATAGCCAAATATCCCAACTCTGTTCCCAGACAAGGGGAAGCCCAGGATACTGGATTAACACTGGGAATCTCTATCCTGTATAGGGTTTGAGGGTATAATGAGATTGGCCCTGTGGCCATCCAGGGGGGGTCCAAGAAATGGCATCCACGGGCAAAAGCTGGAAAGACAGCCAAAGGGCTCATCCCAAGGGGCCAGGCCAAGTGGCAAAATCCAGTGAATGGGATTTCTGGCACCCAAAGCCAGCCAGCACTAAGTGGAGGTTGTTGCAGATTCTAAACAGCTGAGACAGACTTGTGGCTCATAGGACATCTGCATGTCCTGGGCAATGGGAGGAAACTATGAAGTAAGCAAGCCATCAGTGACTAACTGGAGTATAAGGAATCCATAAAGCATGAGACTTCTTTTGGGGTTCTATGTAAAATGGTTTCAGATTAAGAAGGAAGGAGGGAAGGAAAGCAAGACAAAAGGAAGGAAGGAGTAAAGGAAAGAAGGAGAAAAAATTACTTTCTTAAGTATACAGAATTTTAGGTGTAACTTCAATTTCTTTGTGAGCAAATGCCTGTGAAATCTTCATACTTTCAAGATGAAAAAAAAATTTTTTTTGAAGAAGGTCCCATTATATCCCACTGGCTAGAAGAGATTTTATAGAATCAAACTCTTTCCTTCTTCCTTTGACATCTGCTTTTGGGAAATGAGCATTTTATTGGACAGTTGCTACAAGATGGTACACCCAGGTCCCTGAAGCTCATGCCACCATGTCTATGCCCTGAAAGCTATTTGTCCGGAGTCTCTGGGGCAGTCTACTATTTCCCAGAGCAGCAGGGCTGAGTGAGAAGCCCTTTTTAGGCAAAGCATTAAGTGGAGTTGGCTGGGCAGACCTAAAAAAACTTGGTCAACAGGGTGGAGACCGCCAGGGCAGAAGTATTACTTCACAGTTGCATTGGCTTCCTGTGGCTGCCAATAGAGGCAGCATCTGGCAGCGAGCCCACCGCAGAGAAGAGGGAACTCCACTGAGAAGAAAATAGCAACAAGGCCCCAAAGGTGGAACTGCAGCCTGAGAAACTTTGGCCAGCCTGGAACTGCTCTGCCAGTCTTGCCCCTCTGCCTGGCATGGGCGAGGTATCCTCTTAGGCTTTAAAATACTGACCTCCCTCCCAGGGGGAGCTTCAGTCTTGGGAGGAACCTTATCCATAAGCAATTTTTGCATATTCTTTGATATGTATCATTTATTCCATATCATAAGGCTATGAGGCAGATGCTATTATTACCTCCATTTTTCACATGGGAAATCTGAAGCTCAGAGAGGTGAAATAACTTAGCCAAGGACACAGAGGAGCCAGGATGAAACCAAACCCCAGGGTGACCAACTCCAAAGCCCAAACTATGACAGCAGCAGCTGACGTTTTCAAGTGAAAATTAAGAAAATGAGCTAAAGGTTATGCTACCTCAATGGGCACTGAGAATTATGGCCATCTCGCCTCCTTCCTCCTAGGTAATATTTTGGGTTTTCCTTCCTTGCACACAACCAGGCAAATGACTGCAATTCTACAAGGAGATAAATATAAAAACAAGAAGTGAAACACTGCAGACACCTGAAACCCAATCATTTCTGCAAGCCAGCTAGCGGAGCTGCCACACAACAGAAATAGTTCTGTCCTGTTTAGATAGGCTTTGTTTTGCTACATGGCTGCATATGCAGTGAAGTGATATCAAGTCCTGAGGGTCCATTCCTTTGATGAGTTAAACACACAAAGGCTACATTTTGATGTAATCTGATAGTGTGGAGTTAAGTCCTAGACAAACTGCAACTGTGAGGAAGTGATAAACCCAACTTCCTCCACAAAGCTGCCTGAGATAACACTTTCCATGGACTAGAAGGAAAAAAAGAGACATGATTGCTACAGAATTTAAAAGGAACGATTCTGTTCCTAATAAATAACCACTTTTTCATGTGGTCCCAGCAACATCTAAACGAAATTGATTACAGTCCAGTGGCTATGTGGTAATTCCATATATGACTTGATTCAGATGTCTATTTATAGGCAAAGTCACTCAAAAGTCGCTTGATTTTCTCTGTTAACTATACCACAGTTCAAACACTATACCTCAGGCATCTTCTTCCACCAGAACTTCCCTGAAATTTAATAAGAACTCAGGTGGGAAGCCTTGAGGCTACACCGGCTGGCTCAGTGGGATTCTCACGGAGCCACCGAAGAGGCCCATTCGGTCTGAATATACACGCAGGGGAATCCCTGCCAGCTGAGCTGAGGACCAGTAGCTCTTCCCACAATGGCAAAATAGGATCAAAGGGGACAATTTCACTAAGTATTTGTGTAAGTTGTGTCATGTATAAATAACCAATAAAAGGAGGGTGTGGTAGCACACACCTGTAATCCCAGGACTCAAGAATCTGAGACAGGAGAATTTCCCGTTCCAGGCCAGCCTGGGCTACGTGGTCTCAAAACAACAACAACCACAACACACCCAATAAGAACAGATTGTGTTGGGAATTTTTTGTGAATGCATTCATTCATTCACTCATTCACTAATTTGTTGTTGTTATTAGGTGTCCTCGAGTCAGTATCCAACTTATAGTGACCCTACAGACAACAGGTGAAACACTATTGTCAGTGCTTCTCTGCTGTTCATAGGTTTTTCAATGGTGGATTGGTTTTTGGGAGTGGGTTGCCGAGTTCATCTCCTATGCCTATAGCACCTGGTATTCCCAAGCAGTCTCCCATCCAAGTACTAACCAGGCCCAACCCTGCTTTGCTTCTGAGATCTGACGGGATCGGAGGCCACAGGGCTATGGCCGCAGGCATTCACTAATTTAGCAAATGTTTATTGAGTGCCTACTATGTGCTAGGAAATACAGTAGCAAACAAACAAACAAACAAACAAACAAATACTCCCTAACATAAAAGACTTTCCAGCCTGATTGGAGAGGCAAATATTAAAGTAAACTCAAAAATATATGCATAGTTACAAATTATATTAAGTGTCTGAGAAGAAAAGGATGGTGTAGACAAATTTCAATTTAGACAAGGTGGTCAGTAAAGACCTAATCACTGACGGGATGCATAAACTTGAATCATCTGTGCAGACCAAGGATGAGGGAAGAGAGTTCCAGCGCAGAAAATGTCCTAGAGTACCCATTCTGAGTTAGAAAGAGTTTGTGCCTTCTAGGGACCAAAGGAAAGCTGATGTGTCCTGAGTAAATTGAATGAAGAAAGAGAGGCTGTGACACCAAGCTGGAAAGGAGGGAGAAGCCAGATCTTCAAAGCCTTACAGGCCACCTGTAGGAGTTTGGTTTATTGTGAACACAGGGAAATTTCCATTAATACTGCTGACCTCTAATGGTATTCTGCTTCTAGATTCTTTTGTTTGTTTGTTTGTTTGGTTGGTTGGTTGGTTTTTGAGACAGGGTATCACTGTGTAGCCCAGGTCATCCTGGAACTCACTACGTAGACCAGGCCAGCCTCAAAATTACGCTGATCTTGCCTCAGCCTCCCCAGTGCTAAGATTACAGGTATGCGCCACAACCCCTGGTTTATTTTCCAAACTAGGAAGATCTTAAGGAGAATGCAGCAGCTCTAACACCCTTGGGGGAAAAAACAAAACTGTGAACTAAAATTCCTTCAAGTAGTTTGGGTATTCCACCAAGTTCACTCAGTTCACCCAAGCCCCAAATTGGAATGGGGAAAACTCAGGGCAATAAAAAAATATTAAGCAATTGGATCATATGTCATTTTGTTATTCTGAGATGATTCTAGAGTCAGAAGGTTCTTGCATATAGCAGGGACCTTGGCTGTCAAGGGAGCCAGTTCGTTGCTGTTTTACAAGGGAACCAATAGCAGATCAGGAAGCACACTGGCTTATCTCCTAGCTC
Organism: Pedetes capensis; assembly: GCA_007922755.1. Classification (NCBI taxonomy): domain Eukaryota; kingdom Metazoa; phylum Chordata; class Mammalia; order Rodentia; family Pedetidae; genus Pedetes; species Pedetes capensis. Next base: position 83,033 of record VMDO01006912.1, read on the forward strand.
TAAGCAATCTCCCCCATAAAACAGCTGCCTCTGGAGAACGCACATCAGAGCTCCTGCTCGGGTTAGGCCCCAGAGTTCAGAATCTGTGCCTAGTAGCAAAGTGATCTCTAGCTGGTCACCTACCTCCCAGGCTCACTTTCTATGCTTCACTTGTTGAGCTTCCACATTTCACTTCTGCAATTCCTTTGCCAAAGTCACTGTAGTGGGAAAATAAATGTCCCAGTGTTGATAACCTCTCAACCTCTCATTGAAGACGGAGGGTCTGGAAACCTGGGCTTCAAAGTGCAAACCCAGCTTCAAGTTCTGCCTTTTTTGAGTCTTTTTAATATGCTGGTTTTATTCCATAATCAAGTGTCCTAAAGGGATTAAAGGAATAGGTTAAGACAAGTCCTGACCCCATGCTCTCTGAGAACCTCTTCTGTGTAAATTCTGCTGGTGATCTGGCTCTCAACTCCAGGGATTCTCAAGTGCTGGATATGGTTAAGGTTTGCTTTTCACTCTGAGGCTCCTGGCAAGGGACCCTAGACCCCTTCAAATGAAGCTAAAGAACTTGCTGGTTTGAGACTGAACGAAATGAATGGGAAAAGGATGAGGGTGAGCCAGGCGTGGTGGCTCATACCTGTAATCCAGTGAATCAGGAATCAGAAGCAGGAGATTCATAGGTTCGAAGGCAGAGACAGCCTGCATAACCTAGCAAGACCCTGTCTCACGATAAAAAATTTTTAAACGGGCTGGGAGTATAGCCCAGTGGTAAAACTCTTGCAAAGCATATGTGAGGCCCTGGGTTCAGCCCTAAGTACTGCAAGAAAACAGGGATTAGAGCTCCACAGGGCTGGGATTTAGCTCAGTTGGTAGAGTGCTGCCCTGCAGTCTCTGAGGTCCCAAGTTCAATTCCCAGGACCACAAAAATGGGAGAAGAGCCTGGCAATCCACTCCCAAGGCAATCCGGAAACAATCAGCCACTGACAATCCTATAAGGGTCGTTATAAGTTGGATATCGACTCAACAGCACCTAACAACAACAACAGAGCTCCACAGCCACTTGGGCTTTGCCATGGCTACTCACATTGCTTTCCACTTGAGTTGACTAAACTCTTGCTTTGTAATAACTTTGTGACCTCAGTAGGAGTTCATTCAGTTGACATTAGGAAAAATCCTTTACCTCTCTATGTCTCCACTGCCCCTCAGATGATGCCCAAGGCCCTTACATTTCCAACATTCTACATGTACAAGAGGGATTGGTGTTTAGCTCAGTTGGTAGAATGCTGCTCTCTCTTCTCTCAGGCTCCAAGTTTGATCCCCAGCACCACAAAAAATGGGAGAAGGATCTGGCAGCCCACTCCTGGAAACAATCCCCAAACAATCAGCCATTGAAAACCTATGAATAGCACAGTGGCACTGACATAGTGCTGGAAATGGCACAGTGCTGGGTAGTGTTTCCTTTCATTGTACACAGGGACCCACTTGACAAGCACCTAACAACAACATGTCCAAGACATACCAGGAAAAGTTTGGAGCCAGTTGCAGTGGCGCACACTGTAATCTCAGCAACTAGAGAAGTGGAGACAGGAGGATCACAGGTTAGAGGGCAGAGGCAGACTATGCAACTTAGAGAGACCCTGTCTCAAAATAAAAAATAGAAAAGGGGCTAAGCTGCAGCTCAGTGGTGGAGTGCTTGCCTCACCTGTGCAAGGTGCCAGTAGTGCAAAAAAAAAAAAAAAAAAAAAAAAAGGAAAAAAAAAGGAAAAACTAAGGCTAGGCTTTCCAAACTCCTCTGTAGCCTTAAGAGAATATATTGGGGATTTTGTTGTAAGTGAATGCTCTGTTAGCTTTCAAAACACAGAGCAGTGGTGTATACCTAGGAACCCTTCGCAGACTTTGAAAGTGAAGAATGACTTATGCGTCAACAAGTTCTATCTTAAGAGAGCAAAAGATCATCAAGAGAAAATTGTTACAGAAGAGTGATTTTTTTCTTTTAAATTTAAGATACTTTCTATTTCAGGAATTTTGTGAATTGCTGAAATTTGTGAAAGGTAGCCCAGCACTTGGCAAGTGCTTGATAAATGCTAGTTATTATTTTTACTTGACTCTTGGCCAGGCATCACAAAGTCTGAATTCTAGATCTCTGAGCAGTCATGCGCCCTTAAGCAACCTCTCCACTTCTCTAGATCTGTTTTCTACTTCGGAAGAGGAAGGGGATGGACTGAAGAGACTTTTCCAGATGTTATTCTGCAACTTTATTTCTAATGTGTAACCACTTCCATGTTTGAACTGAACATTGATATTATTTTAATGGAAAGAGTTTCTCAAAGAACCTGGCAGCTCAGCCCAGCATGGTGGCGCACGCCTGTAATTGCAGCGGCTTGGGAGGTGGAGGGAATAGAATCGCAAGTTTGAAACCAGAGGCAGTCTGCCAAGTCTGCATAACTTAGCGAGACTTTGTCTCAAAAAGTAAAAAAATTAGGCTGAGGGTGCTGCTCAGTGGTCCAGCACTTGCAGAGCATGCAAGTGGGAGGCCTTGGGTTCAACCCCCAGTACCAAAAAAAAAAAAAAAAAAAGGAACCTGGCAGCTCACTTCCAAAACAATCAGCCATCAAAAATGCTATGAATAGCAAGGAGCACTGACAATAGTGCCGTGCATGGGACAGTGTCAAGGAGTGTTTCATTCTGTTGTACATAGGGTCGCTATGAGTCAGACCCCAACTTGACAGCAGCTAACAAGAACAACAACATTATAAAATCACTTAAATAACTTCATAGAATGCTTCTCTTTCCTTCACTGAATTAGTGGGTTTGGGAACATTAAAATTAAACAGAAGTCAATGGGATTTACGCTTGTTGAAAGGGCCAATTGTGGTGGCAAATTCTGATAAATAAACTAAAATGCAAATCCTCTTAAGAAACATCAACTTAGGGAGTCTGGTTCTAATATTGCCTTGTGGGATTTGGAGGACTGTCAGAGTTTCCCCAAACTCTGCTGGCTCTTAACTTAATCACAATATCCGCTGAAGACTCGATACTTCCTATAACTACATTTCAAACATCCTTGTGAGATTGTCATTTCCCTGAGGGCTTTTCTTCAAGTCAAATTGTTTTCGCTTTCTCAAACTATGTTAACACATCATTCTTAAGAATCTAAAAAGCTTTGTCAACCCAAAAATTCTCCAAAAGAAAGCGGGAGGGGGGGATAGGGAAGCTATTGTACAATGAAATAATTTTGGCAAATCTTATGAAAACACATTCTTAAAACATTTGTCATTTCTGAGAAACAAAGCAAAATGTATGAATTGGTTTTTGTTTCATGACTAGTGAAATGATTCATTGCTACAATGTAATATTTTAACCATATCTACATAAAACAAGTAAGAATATTCTATTGAAAAGATAAAAATAATGCATTTAGAAAGACAAACCCCAACTGAGTACCTCCTCTCTAGAAGGCACTAATATTTGCCTCACAAACTAAGCACACTGTCATCCACCATTTCAAGCTATTGGACCATTAATTGTGTCTCAGACACAGTGACAAGTTTCTTTACCATTGCTTATCTGAGTTCTCTAATTCAGGGGTCATTAGCCACATGTAGCTATTGAACACTTAAAATGTGGCTAGTCAAACTGAGATGTGCTATAGGTGTACAATACACATTGGATTTAGAAGACTTAAAAAAAGGAAAAAAGAAAGAAAAAAGAAAATCTCAATAATTTTATGTTGACTATACTATTTTATACACATTATGTTAAAAATATATTATCATACTAAATTAATCTGTGAGGTGTGTGTGTGTGTGTGTGTGTGTGTGTGTTTCTGGGGGTTGGACTCAGGGCCCCTGTGCATGCCAGACAGGTGCTCTACCACTGAGCTAGACACTTAGGCCCTCTTTTCATTTTTTAATGTGATTATTAGAAAAATCTAAAATTAATGATATATGTGTGTGGAAATGTTATAACGAAATCCATTAAGTTGTACACTAAAAATTACTAACAAAAAAAAAGAAAGTCTAAAATTACATACGTGATTTGCGTTTGTGGTCTACATAATACTTAGACTTTTGGCTTGATGGATAGTTTTTTTTTTTTCCCCCAGTACTTACAAGTTGAACCCAGGGCCTCACACATACTTTGCAAGTGCTCTGCCACTGAGCTGCATTTCTAGCCCATTTTTTATTTTTTATTTTAAGTCAGGGATTCTGCCTCACAAGTCCCTTACAGGTATGTGCCACCATGCCTGGCAGCTTGTTGGATAATTATTCTAAGGTATAGGATATACCTAAGATTTCTTAGGCACAAACATACTACTTTTATTAAAAAGAAAATTCTGTCTAATGTGATATTATAGGTTTGTAACTAGAAACTAAATTCATAAAAGTACATCTGAAGTGATGTATATTTATTTAAAAGATATTCATGTTAAATTCAGTAGGAGGGGAAGCAGGGTTTTTTTAAAGTATATAATGAGAAAATGTTCTTCTGACCCATAATTAAAGATATACAATTGAGACAAAATATGGGACGTGTTTAAAAGTTTGATGATACCCATTGTTGCTGCTGATGTAAGGAAACAGGTATTTTCATATGTTATTTGTGGGACTATAAACAGGTAAAGCTCTTTGGAAGACAACTTGGTAATAGCTATCAAAATATAAAATACACTTCCCCTTCGATCCAGGATTTCCATCTCCATAATTATACTGACACATTTATGCAAAGCTATATCACAAAGATTTTTTAATAGTAAATGATCTAAAGTTCATAAATAGGGAATTGACCAAAACTTTTATATGCTCCTATGTTAAAATACTATACTGCCAAGAAAAATATTGTCAATCTCAATATTATTATTATTATTATTATTATTATTATTATTATTACTAAGAAATAGTAAATGAAATCAATCACAGTACAGGAGATAGCACTAGAATAGCAGAGGAACACTGTCAAATATAGCGCTAGAAAATGAGCCCCTCAAGCTGGAACACATTCAAGAGAAGAGTGGGGAAGAGCTGCCTCCTCACAATAGAGTCAGCCTTCAAGATGGGAATGGAGTAAAGCCTCTGGGTCCTCCAGTTGCTGATGTGACACAACTCAAAATGAGAAGAAATACAATGGTTGCACCAAGGGGCTCAAAGAAACAATATCAAAAGCTTTAGATAAAAACACCAACTCACCTGCAAAGGCAATGTCATCAAAATAATATCAGACCTATCAGCTGAAACTCTAACCGCCAGGAAAGCATGGAATGATATATTTCAAGACTGGAAAGTAAATAGCTGCCAACCAAGATTACTATGTTTGGTGAAGTTAAAATCAATGGAGAATAAAGACTTCCCAAGATAAGCACAAACTAAAGTAATTCATGAACACTAAGTCAGAGGAGGAAAAGAGTCACAAAGGAGAGAGCTCAAGAAAGAATGAATTTCTTTTTTTATATTTATTTATTAATTTTTACATATATCCCCTCTATTTATAAATGTTGGTGGGGTACAGAATAACAAGACTTATGCAATTTCCATTATGGAACTCTTACATCACTTTTGGTTACTCTTTGATCAACTTACATATTTTACAGAACCTTTTGATTAATATATAGTAAAAAAAATCATAAAAAATATGGAACACTTCACAAATGTGCATGTCATCCTTATACAAGGGCCATACCAATCTTCTCCATATCATTCCAATTTTAGTATATGTGCTGTCAGAGTAAGCATGAAAGAATGAATTTCATGAGAGGAGTAGGTGAACAAATGAGAAGTAGGAAGAAATCAAACATGCCCATCTCAGTAAGCAAGAAAGAAAAGAATAAATAATATTTGGACCAAACAGGAAAAAAGCCAACAAAATGATAGGAATCAGCAAATACCTCTTGATAATAACCCTAAATGTAAATGGTCTTAACTCTCCAATTTAAAAATGCAGATTGGTTGATCAGATAAAAATAATAATAATAATTTTAAAAATAAAAATAAAATAAATTAGATCCAACTATTTGTTGTCTGCAAGAAACACACTTCACTGGTAAAGATACACACAAACTGAAAGTGAAAGTATAAAAAATGATATACCAAGCAAGTAGAAGCTGAAACAAGAAGTAGCTATACTCATGTCTGACAAAGTAGACTTCAAGCCAGAATTAGTCAGAAGAGATAAAGGGAACAATATATCAAGAAGATATATTGATTGTAAATATATATGCACCAAATCTTGGTGCAACCAATTTGATAAAACACACTCTACTGAACATAAGGGACAGATAATAACAGTGGGTATCAGGTAAGAGTCTGAAAACCTGTAAACTCAAACATACCTTTATTGGGAGAAGCTGCCAGGGCTGTCTCTAGTAAAGGAGAGAGCAGCAGCTGAGAGAGGAAGGGGTGAGACATTTATGGGCTCTAGGTGGGAGGGGGGAAAGGGTGACTGACATGTCACATCAGGATAGGTAGGAAGCAGGTGTATGGATGGTTCTGATAGGCTGGAAGAGGGAAAAAGAAGTAGTCATCAGAGACTGGGCCAGGGCAGATTTTGAGTCAGATTTTGGCAGGTTTTTTTGGTGGACTTTTTGAGGACTGGGGCATACAGGGTAGAAAAAGGCACCACTTTATAGGAAGAAGCCATTTTGTAACAGGGTTTGCCCACATTCCAGTGGTTTTGTTTTAGGTTGATTGAGCAGATGTCATCATCTTCTGTAACTTCTTCCAGCTGAAAAGGGGCATCGTTTATGGATGAGGGGGCTGATAAAGAGTGGATGAAGGCAGGACATCCTAGTATGGGTGAAGATCATACCCTCTGCAGAGTGGTAGGTATCCCACCATGAAAAGTTCAATGACTGGTTGGTGAAGATGCACATGTGTTCCTATAGAAAATTTTGAAAACAACAAAACAGACAAGGCCCAAAGGCTAACACTAATAAGAGCATAACTAAAGGTCCAATTAAGTGTAGAAACCAGGACACCCAGGGCAGCTGGGCAAACTAGGAACTTCAAGAATCTGACAGCTATGGGTAAATGTCTGAGACCTTTTCTAAGAGTTTTTTTTTTGTTTTGTTTTTTGTTTTGTTTTGTTTTGTTTTTGCTCTATCTCAGGCTATCCCTGACTTGTTGGCATAGACACAGCATTTTTCTCCTAAGAACATCCAGAGCCCTCATTTTTCAACTGTCAAGAGGCCTAATGCCTGGCAATTTTGGAGAACTACACCCGCCAATGAATCTACTTGATTTCATAGGACATTGAGTTGTTGGGACAGGTATCTGTAGTATGTTATGGATGTTGTAAGCCTACTGATTCCTGTCCCCACACGAGCAGCAATTCCTAGGCCTATTAATAAGAAAGCAGCAACAAAGCATTTGGGCCTTATAGAGGCTGATAAAGGTACAGAAAATGATTGGTTATTAGGAGCTATTTGGATGTCTGGAATAAGGTAAATTAAGGTACAAGTCCCTGTCCAATTAGTAGGAAGACAAAGGTATATGTTTGTCCCACAAAGGAAAAAGATGCCTTGATTATCTAAGCAGAAATTGTTATCGATAGAAAAGAGAAAACTTAGTTTGTTATTTTCAGTTTCCCATACTGACACAGTTCCACTTAAGGTACCTCCAGTTAGAGGTTGAAAGGGTCCCTGAGGGTTTATTTGTGTGGGGGATGAATTGGTGTTTTCTATATGTATAAACTTATCATTTAAATCTACCCAAAATGTGGAGTTGGGTGGTTTAAAATTAAAGAGGATTTTTACAACAGGAGGCTGATATATCTTGATCACAGTTTTGCCAAGGAAAAACTTTGCAGCAAATTTGTGGTCTGCCAAGGCAAAACTGAGAAGTGGGGCAGTTGAGAAGGCTCCAGTAAGGTTGGAGGGTCCTGAAAAGTGGAACTGTCTCTTAAAGACAGGTGTTCCTGTGTGGGGAAGGTAATAATTAGCATGATCAATGGATGGACTGATGTGCCATGTGTAGTTGCAGATATGTGGAGCTAAGTGTCCTATCAGAGTGCCTCCATACTGATTACAAGAGATACAGAAAGGTGCCTGCTGTGATAAGAAGGTTTTGAAGGTGATGGGTCCCATAATTGGAATCTTGTGGGAGGTGTGGGGATTTATTTGTTGTAAGAACAGTTGAAGGAGTTGGACTGCTCTTCCAGTAAAAGTTGTTCATGTCATGTCAGTAACCTTGAAGTCATAGAGGCTGTTTATCCATAATGGCTGGAAGGCATCTGCTCCCTGTACTTGGGGATGGTAAATAAGATATGTTGGAGGTGGCCCAAACACAGGAACAGGGTAGCAGAATAGCCCCCAGGTGAAAGTGATAGGCAGAGCCAGCAGTTCTGGATGAGGGCAGGATTTGTAGAATTGAGAACCTGATGAGTAGCCTTAACAGTACAGAGTAAGTATTGTGAATTGGAGTCCTTAGGGAGATTGGAGACTGGGAAACAGTGACAGGAAAGGGGTAGGTCGCATGGTGAAAATTATTAGTGGATACAGGCCAAGGCAGTTAAACCCAAGACAGAGGAGAAGTACAGTGCCAGTAGACATCTTTCAGGAATTTTCCAGTTCCTGGGGCTACTGTCCAGAGTCCAACAGCAAACAGGATGATGACGATTCAGAGCAGGCCCTGGAAATAGGGCAGCAGGCAGAAGGGCATGTCCAGGGACCAAGAAAAGGGAGAAGGATGGGATTTAGAGCATTAAGGGAAGAGGAGGCAGCAGACGGGGAGACATGTATAAAGAATGGTTTCTAGGTGGTGTGAAATCTTGAAGGGTTCCCTGAAAGAAACAATCATCAACCCAGGTTAAAATAGAGTCTACCAGGTCAGGAAGGGAAGGGAACCACGGGAGATCTTCTTGGAGGGTTTTGGTAAAGAGTAAGAAGTGAGGGGCACAATTGCAAAATGGCATTAGATCATATCTTCCTCTTCCTCCAGGATGCAGGAGAGTTTGAATTTTGTGGGTCCTGTCAGGAGAGAGGAGCATAGAGGAGGTTGGTTAAGTTGTTTGGATACCTCGGGTGAAAGTGGAGAAGAGGCCTTTTTTATCTTAGAAAGGTGGTACCATGGGTTTTTCCCCATGAGTTTAACTTGCAAAGTATGAGTAGAGCACTTGCAAAGTATGTGTGAGGTCCTGGGTCCAACCCCTAAGTACCATTTAAAAAAAAGAAAGAAAAAAAGGATGCTAGGCAAAAATTTCAAGCCAATTTTTCACTTGAACTCAAAGCAAAAAGTAATTATGGTACTCATCATAGTTATGATCTTAGGACCATGAAAACTATCTCTTTGAGTGTGTTAGTCAGCTTTCCATCACTGTGGCAAAATACCTGAGCTAAACAACCTACATAAAGGAGAAATTATTTTGGCCCATGGTTTCAGAGGTTTCAGTCCATGTTCACTTGGCCCTGTTACCTTTGGGCCTGTGACAAAGTGGCTGGAAGTATATGGCAGAGGAAACCTGTTCACCACATAGTGGCCATGAAGTAAAAGAGAGAGAAAGAAAGGGATCAGGGCCCCAATATTCTTTTCAAGGGCACACCCCCAATAACCAAACTGCCTCCAACTAGGCCTTGCCTCCTAAAGGTTTGACCACTTCCCCATAGTGCCACAGGCTCATGACCAAGCCATTAGCATATGAGTCTTTAGGGGACAGTTAAAATCCAAACCACAGAGCTGGGCATGATGATGCATGCCTATAATTCCAGTACTTAGGAAACTGAGGCAGGAGGATTGTGAGTCCAAAGCCATCCTAAGTTACATGTCTATAGCCATACCACCCTGGCATAGATCCCATCAGATCTAAGGAACTAAGCAGAGTCAGGCATGGCTAGTCCTTGGATGGCAGACCACCTGGGAATACAGGGTGCTCTATGCTTGGGAGAAGGACCAAGCAGCCCATTCACAAAAAAATCAGCCATCAAAAACCCTATAAGTAGCAAAGAATCATTGACATAGTGCCAGGCATGACACAGTGTCAGGTAGTGTTTCACTCTGTTGTATATAGGGTTGCTATGAGTCAGACCTGACTCGACTGCACCTAACAACAACTAGGCTACACAGTGAGTTTGAGGCCAGCCTGGGCTATACAGTGAGCCTCTGTCTCAAAAACAAACAAAAGAAGCCAAACCATAACATGGAGCCTCTACCTCCTGCTCTTGACTTCCCACATAATTCTTCATGTTGTTAATCTGAAGTCACTTTGATCCCCCCAAATCCCATTACATACAAATTTCTTGACTTAGTCCCAATAGATCACTGTTCTCTTTTATGGACAGCTGTGAGGAGACTGTCAAAGAGAAAGATCCTGGTTTTTTAAAAAATATATTCTTCTGTTAGTGCTTCTGCAGAACAATGAAGTCAGCAGAGATAAAAGGCTGTGATTGGTGTGGTGTTTGTAACAGGAGTGTGAATTGTGGCTTGCTAACTAAGAAAGAATGGCCAGCAAGACAGGAAATATTTTGTAATTTTTTTTTCACTGCTAGGGATCAAACTCAGAGCTCTGCATGTGCTAGGCAGACACTCTACCACTGAGCTACAGCCTCAGCCCTTGATTTTTGTTTTTAGTTTGAGGGAGTTTTTATTGTTGTTTGTTTGTGGCAGTACTGGGAAGTTGAACCTAGGACCTGCATTCCCAAACTCCTTTTTTACTTTATTTTTTATTTTGGGACAGGATCTCACTAAATTGCACAGGCTGCCTCTGGCCTCAAACTTGCAATCCTCTGGCCTCAGCCTCCTGAGTCACTGGGCTTACAGCCTGGCTCCGAGCTCTCTGGCTTTTTGTGTTGCTTTTATTTTTTTGAGACAAGTTCTATTTAGCCCAGACTAGCCTTGAATTTATGATCCCCTAGCCTTGAACTTACTGACCCAGACTCCCGAGTGCTAGGATTACAGGTGTGCACGACTGCACCCAGGCTTGGAGATATTTTAATAGTAGTCTGATATTTATGTTCTGGGTACCCAGGTCAGGATAGATACCTGACTGAACAGGTCCCTCCTCCCAAAACAAATGTTCATAAGATGGTGGTTATATGTGTGGGCTTTAGGTTTAAATAGGTGACGGTCCAAGTCCTGCTTTTACCACTTCTTTTGAATGATCTTGAGTAATTCAACTGCCAGTGTCCTTCTGCATAAAAGTGAGATTATGATGCCTACTTCCTGGGACTACAAAGAGAATTAAATAAAGCAATGTATATAAAATTCTCAGTACAATGCCTTGCATATATCTGCACTTCCTGAGAGTTATTAATATTTCTATATGTAATAATGAAAGTGAATGTGTTTCATATGGAAAACTTCTGGTTTTCTTCTTAGAGAGTTATGTGGGTATTATTATTTTCTTCATCATCATCATGATAAATTGATCAAACTTAACTCTAGAAATTCTAAGAAACAAACTACCTGGAAAGTGTTATCAATTCTTTTTTTTTTTTTTTTTTTTTTTTTTTTTTTTTTTTTTTTTTTTTTTTTTTTTTTCTTTGAGAGTGGATCCTGTTATGTAGCCCATGCTGACCTTAAACTCAAGATCCTACCTCAGCCTCCTCAGTGCTGGGATCATGCCTAGCTACCCAGCTCCCATTTTTTACAGTTACACACAGGCAGGGAGTCTGTGAAGTTGTAATATTTACCCTCTAAAGTTTATGCTTTGAACTATCATGCATGTTTCCTTTGTGGAACCAGTGTTTCCAGTCTTACTGCCATCAAAGACTTACCAGTATTTAGAAGTCCAGCCACTGACTGAAAGACAGATCTAAAAAGAACGAATGGTGAATTTCACACAAAATCCAAAATTTCAATTAACCCAGAAGTTTCAACTATCTCCTTTCCCATTCTCTTTGTAGCTCTCTCAAGAGTGCTACCTGAAGCACATGCAATGCCTTTGCAGCCCACAGACCTATGGCTGCTGTGTATTGACAGTGGGAAGGCTGAAAGGAAAAAGGAGCCCCTTCCTCAGGGATCCGGAGCCCAGGCAGAGACCACAACTTGGCAAGTAGGGCTTAGGCTGGATTTCAGCTCTACCTATCTCCTCAACCAGTTATCTTTCTGTAGTACACAAACTGCACAACTGTATACAGCACCTCTGTTTAGCTACCAAAGTAATTTTTAATTATATATCTTTTCCCTTCTTGTGTCCAGTGAGAAATGAAAAGAGTTTTGCTCTAGAGAAGTCATCAAACAGAAGGCAAGAAGAGAGTACCAGAGGAGAAACCTCTGAATAGTAGACTATTTTGAGCCCTCCACATCAGCTGTTCCACCTTACTTCTCACATTCTAAACCCACAGCCTCAGCTGAAAAGCCAAAAGTATATTTACACAGGACGGATTCAACCACAAATGATCTGAACCAATGTTGAAGGGCTTGACCTGACTTTGATCCACAACAGCAGGAGCAGTACTTATTTGATTCAACATTGTTTCCCAGATCTTAACATGGTGTTAGGTAGATTAAAAATAGGAGGTTCAATAAGTACTTATTGCAGAACTAATTTTTCAATAGAGGAATAATAAAGCTAATTGCTTTTCTACTTTCACAGCCATGAGAGCCTTACCTTTCAGCTTGTTGTTGTTGTTAGGTGTCGTCGAGTCGGTATCCGACTCATAGCGACCCTCTGTACAACACGGGAAACACTATTGTCAGTGCTTCTCTGCTGTTCATAGGGTTTTCAATGGCAGATTGATTTTTGGGAGGGGGTTGCCAGGTCCTTCTCCCAAGCCTACAGCTTCTGGTGTTCCCAGGCGGTCTCCCATCCAGGTACTAACCAGGCCTGACCCTGCTTAGCTTCTGAGATCTGACGGGATCGGATGCCACAGGGCTACAG
>VMDO01006913.1:0-10058 GCA_007922755.1 Pedetes capensis
AAAAAAATAAAAAAATAGCTGGGTGTGGTGGCGCACGTCTGTAATCCTAGCGGCTTGGGAGGCAGAGCCAGGAGGATCGCAAGTTTGAGACCACAGGAAGTCTGCCTAACTTAGCGAGACCCTGTCTCAGGAAGTAAGGAAAAAAATAAAAGGGCTGGGGGTGCAGCTCAGTGGTCCAGCACTTGCAAAGCATGCAGGCATGAGGCCCCGGGATCAACCCCCAGTACCACAAAATAAATAAATAAATAAATAAATAAATAAATAAATAAATAAATAAATAAATAAAATAAATAAATGGGCTGGGAGTGCAGCTCAGTGGTCCAGCACTTGCAATGCATGCAAACGCAAGGCCCTGGGTTCAACCCCAGTACTACGGGGAAAAAAAAGAAAAAAAAAAAAAAAAAAAAAAAAAAAAAAAAAAAAAAAAAAAAAAAAAAAAAAAAAAAAAAAAAAAAAAAGAAAGAAAGAAAGAAAAAGAAAAAGAAAAAAAGAAAAAAAAAGAACAATTTTTACTGTTTGGCCAAACCTAGTTTAGAATATCTCCCCCCTCTTTCAGATTACTGTTTCTCTGGACTGACAGAATTTTAATACTAATAAATCTCTTCCAAATTTAACATAGTGTCCTAAGACTAGAAGTGGAAAACTGTCAAGGCATTACATGTTCTTTGGCCATTGTCAGAGTCATTTCCTACAATGAATGGATTTTATCATTTATAACAACTTTTTACTTACACATAAAACAAATATGACTCTTCAACCTAATTTTCCAGAATATTTTACATACAAAGATTTAGCAAATGCTCTACAATGCATCTCTCAATGTTACATCATGAAAAATGTAATTTTGAAATTATGCTATACTCTTTTTGCATAACATACAACAAATAACATTGGAGAGTATCTTGCCCAACTCCCTTCATTTTACAGAAACACAAACAACTCAAAACAAAATCTGAAACCCACATAGATGAATAATTTTGTCCATTTACACAGTCAGTAATGATGGCTATAGACCAGAATCCCAGAAATCTGAATCCTAAATCCATGCCCATTTGATTACAGCGCACATACTTTTTTGAGTCTTCTCAATAATGTTTTTAGTTTCTGTGGCTCTTCTCTCTTTACTGGAATCAAATATTCTTCAAGTAGTCTCCAAGAGTTCTTCAAAACACAGAATGTAGGCTAGAGATAAAGAAATATGGGAGGCCTAACAAGATTTCCTCAGATTTAACAGCTTCATAAGAGCTGCTTCTCCAGAGTCATCTCCAGTACTCTTGTCTACACACACAGCCACTTGTAGGGCTATAATGTTACCTGTAAAAGTATGTTTCTTGATATTAAAATTATTTACATAGATCTTTTCTGTTTATTTGCTACCTGGATTTGTGTTTTCATAATTTGTAACATTTTAATTTTGAAAACTGTTCTTTTCATTAGCATGTGATTTAGTTCCCACAATGCGTGTCAATAACGCTATTGTGCTCTGTGGAAAGATCTCCCTCTGGAGGATCCTGACAATTGCAAAGGGGTAGGAATTTATCCCCTCCCACTGTCCAGAGCTTTTAACAACTAATTCACTTAACACATTAATATGGTTGCTGTCTAGGTTGTTTTCATATGCTTTCATTCTTTAAATAAGGTTTTATTTTAAATTATTGCTTTTTTCTAAGTACCTTATTGTTTTAAAATTATTCCAGACAATTTCTTGCTAAAATTTTATAGTTTATCTCTTCCTACTTTAGTTATCATAATTATACCTTTCTTTTCATATTTTAACTGGTCCACTTCCATTTGAGGTACTTCTTTTAAAAATATCCTCACACATTTCTACCCATATATCTTATGTCAAAATTGGCTTTACAGTTTTTAACAGGAAAAGTACCCCAGGTGAAACATCACTCAGGATGTTTTCCTTCTTACCTCTACACTTCAAACACTTATTTTGAGGTGTGTATATGTGGTTTAAAATATATGACAGACATTACATCTTTTTCTGTGTTTACTCAGTAGAAAAAGCAGGACTAAAAACAGTCCTCAAAAGTTCCTGTAGTTCAGGCTTTGGCTTTATAGGCAGCACTATCCTACACCATGAACATTTTAAAAATTATATCTTGTGAGACTCTTGACCTGTAGGAAAGCAAAGTCTCTCAAATACTGTGTCCACCTGAAGAGCTGTAGCTGTAGGTAGCCCTTCTCCTAGACACCAGTTATGATTACCAACTCCTATCCACTGACACCTGGAAGGGTTCCCACAGATAGAAGGTTCAATTTGGTTCCCACAATGGGTGATAATCCTATTGTGCTATGTGGAAAAACCTCCCTGTGAAGGATCCTGAGACAAGTGCAGAGGGGGAGAAATGTATCCCATCCCTCCCTCCAGAGCTTCACCAGTGAATGCAGAAGCAGTATTTGCTTGTTTGCCTTTCTACCTTTAAAAGATAGTATCTTTATCTTTTCTTTTACCTTGATATCATTGAAGACATGGTTCTTATTGTGGATGGTGCTTGTTTCTTCTCTTTTAGGCTGTGAAGGACCCTTTAACTAGTGAATGACTATAGTGCTTTTTCACAGGAATGCTGCAGCAGGATTTAGTTCTCCTATAGGCCCCACATGCTTCCACCTGGCAGGATATTAAGAAAAATGAGGTCAGCTTATGTTTATACTAATAATTTCTATTATTTTTAGAGACTGAAGGGATTTGTTATGGGTAATTACCAATTACATATTCCAATCTGTCAATTGTGTTTCCGTTGGCACTGTTGTTCAAAGCATTTTCCTTAATTTTTAAATTATGCTCAAAGTTCTTAACACTTGAGATTGCTGGGGATCCAGTTAATGTTTTGCAATTTACCTTAGGATGAACATCCTCTAATTTACATCTTAGTCCTAGTCCTCCATAATACTACTTTACAACTTCTCATGGACTAGATATGACCTAGCTTGGCCACAAAGATGTTCTTAAAGCTGGAATTTATGATGAAATCTTGTGAAACCTCACAAAAAATTTCTGTTCCAAAATATTCCATAACATTGTTAGAGATATGTTCCTTTTTCCTGAAGAAGTTTGCCATTGAATCCATTGTTACCAATGACAAGTGTCATTGTTACAGATGACATGTGATCTTCTGTTTGTAAAAAATGGACCAGCAGTGACTGTTTGATAAGGAGGGTGGGGTAATAAAAGAGAACATCCTGAGAAGAAATCTTTTTCATCTTTTATTGGAGGGGTGGGGGAATATCCTAGGGAGAATAGTAAACTAGAAATAGAAAGAAATTATCCTTTTAGTGCCACTGTTCAAGTTGGTAGCTTTTATTTCTTCATTGTTTATGTTCTTTTTCTGTGGTGAAGGGAGAAGAAATAAATATTTAGGCCTTTTATGAAGAGCAAGAAAAAAGAAACTAAAGTTAGTGAAGGCCTTCTCTGTGGTAGGCAGCACAGTGAGCCTCTGTTGACAAGTAAAGTGTAATGGAGGCTCTCTGTGCTGAGTGAAGAAGATATTAAATTCAATTTACAAGCAGAATAAGTACTAAAGAAATACCTGAATCAAATCAGATTATATTTTTGAAAGCTTATAATTTAAAAATTGTGAAAGAGTCTAATTTTATTAATTCATGCTTTTTGGAAACTGTACACTTACCTAAAAAGAATTCTTCACCTAAGTGCCTATAGGTTGTTGTTAGGTGCTGTTGAGACATGTCCAACTCATAGTGACCCTCATAGGGTTTTCAATGGCAGATTGTTTTGGGATTGCCTTGGGAGTGGGTTGCCACGTCCTTCTCCTGTTTTTGTGGTGCTGGGAATCAAACTTGGGACCTCAGAAACTGCAGAGCAGCACTCTACCAACTGAGCTAAATCCCAGCCAAGTGACTATATAGTGTGTGTCAAAGTTTTGACTTGTATTGTGTCAGATTTAAAAATACGTAACTTAGAAAAAATAAGATTTGAATTATTTTTATCTTAGTATAGTATCAACCTCTGAGGACTGTGTGCTACTAAGGCAAGATCGGGGGCTACTTTGCCATTGATAAGTGAAGAGATTATTTTCATGAAAACTGAGACAATAAAACATAGAATTGTTGAATTTTTGCACATTCGAGTTCTCTTCCAGTATGGTTTTGATCTAAAAAGTCCCTCAAACAATATGTGTTAACAACTTGTTTGCCAGCTGATGGGATTTGTAGAAGTGATTGGATCATGAGGGATCTGAACTTCATTGATGGTTCAGAATTTGATGGTTCAGAATTTTTACTGGGAGGTAATAGAAACTTCAGAGGCAGGATTTAGTTTAAAGGGAGTAGATTCTTAAGGCCATGTCTTTGTCCTTGGCCCCTTCTTTTTCTCCCTGTCTGCTGTCTGGCTGCCATGAGGTGAGCAGATTTCCTTCTCCATGCCCTTCCACCATGATGTACTGCCTCATCACAGGCCCAGAAACATGAATCCATGTGACCATAGACTGAAACTGTGTGTCAGAATATATTTTTCCTCTTTTAAGTTGCTTGTCTCTCGTACTTTATCACAATAATGTAAAGCTGATTAACACACCCACTGGTTATACAGAGACCAATTTAGCAATTGATACCAAATATCCTTTTTCTCCTGATCTACTTTAAAAGTGGGAAAAAATTACCATTACTATTATATGGGTTATGTTGATTTCTGCCTATCAGTAGTTATGTATATGAGTGCTTCCCAGTATTTTACCAGTCATGATACTGATGGAATAATACAGCTTGTATCACATCATGTGGTATGAGAATGTCATGACTCCAGATCAAGAGCAAGGGGTCTTCAGGCTCTCATATCAATCTTAGGCAGTCCAAGGACTGAAGGACCAATGTATTGCCACCCATGTAAACTTCACTAGCGCATAAGTACCAGAAAATTCTTACCTAAGATGCCATACACTAGGCAAAGCTAGATTTACTTTGATGGGCATTTCTTCAATTATTCAACTCAAATCAGGACTGTTTAACCTGAATAATAATTACAGAGAAAATTTCCTTGATGATAAATCATGACAAAGATTTTAATAGGCAAACTGCTCCTCTGGAGAGCTGAAAAGTATCAAGATTATCCAGTTGCTCTCAGGAGTATCTTAATCCTGTTCAGTGGAGCTGCTTGGTAAAATACTTTTAATGAGTTGGTTGTTTGGCCAGAAACAACATAATAGAGCTCACAAAGAATCTAGATTTGATGTTTTATTTTGTTGAGTATAAGTATTACAAGAGAAATTTGGCTTCAATAATTCCCCAGTAAAAATTATTCTTGGATCATTTTATTAGATATTGTCTTCCAAAATGTAGGACTAAAAGCATAAAGGAGAAAATACATATCATAAGTAATTTTGGGGGAAGCAGATGGCATCTCTATGGGTGGCCTGGTACTAATTTGAGGGGAAATATTTTCATATTCATATTTTGAATGGGAAGAAATGACTGCCAAAGGTAACATGATAGCCTGGTACATATTAGTACTAATGACTCAGACTGTTCTCTGAAATAGGCTTGTTAAGTGTTGATTGTATAAGCAAATTTAACTAAGGAAAAAATAGATGAATATGCCTTTTTCTTATTAGTTCAAATAACCAAATATCACAAATTCTGGTGTCTGAACAGCTACTTCTTTGAATCCAGTGTTTATATTTGGCTGTTAGTCAACTTTGGCAGGTGGTAACAAAAAGCCAGGAGAAGGAACAAAAGGAGAACAAAAAGCTTTACATTTTAAGTTGTCCTTAATTTTGACCTAATCGATAACTCTAATAAAGGATGCCAGTATAAACTATGTCAGATTAGAATTGGACATGGTATGTAGTTATTAAAGGGGGGGGGGTTGATGGAATTGAAGTTCTGCTCTACCAATGGAGGCAATAATACAATGACGAAATAAATAGAAGGCAGGCTAGTTTATATTCAGTAATCCTTATTTGTAGTAAACAAAGAATAAAAATTTTGTTATCCAGATGTAACAAGAATATTGCTGATTGGTTCTATTATTCACATTAAAACAGAGAAAAGCTAACAAATAAGCCTTCTTGCCTCCAGGGAGTTTTACAGACATCACATGAGTTCATAACTGCTCTGATTTGACATAAGGAGCTCTTGCCCTTGGGAGTAAAACAATCTTCCTATCACATGCCTAATGGTATACCTATGAAAGATAACAAATCTATTGAGAGTAAGAGGACCCAAGTTAATTCCTGGTTGCCAATTTTATATGCTTATTATGCCTTTTCAGTGTTATAACATAGTGTGGTGAAACAAATGAAAAAGTGTTTGTGTTACTTTTTGACTTTGATGTCAATCAGAATGGTTGGCTAAATACGTACTCTACACCTCTCATTTGCCTCAATAGCTGAAAATTACAGAAAAGATATTACAAACATCTGTAAGTATACTGTAAGTCAAAATGTAAGAGGAGTTGAACCCAGGGCCTCATACATGCTACCACTGAGCTGCAAATCCCAACCCCTTTTATTAGTTTCTATTTTGACACAGAGTCTTGGTAACTTGCACAGGCTGCTTCTGGCCTGGAACTTGTGATCTTCCTGCCTCAGGCTTCAGAGTTGCTGGGATTACAGTTGTGTGGCATAACACTGTTAAGAGGACTTTTGACAAAAAATAAAGAAAAAGTAACTGGGATTGGATAGATGGATAGACAAGTTAAAAATTGAAATCCTTAAGAGATACATACTACACTGTTGTTGTTGTTGTTAGGAGCCATCGAGTCAGTATCCGACTCATAGCAACCCTCATAGGGTTTTCAATGGCTGACTATTTTGGGATTGTCTTGGGAGTGGATTGTCAGGTCTTTCTCCCATTGTTGCTTTGCTGGGAATTGAACTCAGACCTCAGACATTGCAGCACAGTGCTCTACCAACTGAGCTAAATCCCAGCCCTACATAATACACTAGGAAGCATATCTTTGAGTTTACTTCAGACTCAAAGGAACAAGTGGGAGGAATTCAAGGGCAGATACTGAGAGTTAAAAGTAAAATTGCAACCAGACTCCTTGCAAACTGTGTCTTCTTTTACTCTTGCCAAGTATCAGATGGGCTGGGATTTAGCTCAGTTGGTAGAGTGCTGTTCTGCAGTCTCTGAGGTC
This sequence comes from Pedetes capensis, assembly GCA_007922755.1. Lineage (NCBI taxonomy): Eukaryota > Metazoa > Chordata > Mammalia > Rodentia > Pedetidae > Pedetes > Pedetes capensis. Next base: position 7,103 of record VMDO01006913.1, read on the forward strand.
CTGAGTTCAATTCCCAGCACCACAAATACAGGAGAAGGATGTGGCAATCCACTCCTGAGGCAATTCCAAAACAATCAGCCATTGAAAACCCTATGAGGGTCGCTATGATTGGACACGACTCGAAGGCACCTGACAACAGCAACAACAAGTATCAGACAGCAGAAATGTTCATCCACACTCAGCTGGAGAAAGTAGAAGGTAAAATTGGAAAGACCAAATAGTAGCCAAGACACATTACAGCCTTTAGAGGGGAAACAGAACCTACAACACCAGAAAAAAGCTAATCACACATCTAAGTGCACACATCCCATACCACTGCTAATGCCAAAGAGAAAAGATGTGACATTTGTCATTTATATTCAAAGATAGACAAATAGGGATTATGAGTTACAAAAACAAGAAAGAAAAGCAAACCATTAAGGAAAAACTGACCTAGAAAAGGAAGGTAACAAACTCAGCAGTAAAACTCTGATTTAGGGAAATGGAGTAAAACAAGAAAAGAGAAACCTTTAACATAAGTGTGATTGATATGCTTAGAAAGACTATGTCCCATTTGCAAAAGATTAGGAAATAAGTGACAAAGAACATAAAACGGATCTTCAAAATATGAAAATGCAAGAAATGAATGGAATAAGAGAAAAGCTGTAGATCTGGGGGTTTTGATAGAGGATTGAAAGCATCTGTGTGATACAGTGAGTCAAGAGACCTAAAGTAGCAAAATATAGACTTTATCCTGAACAGAGAAAAAATAGCAAAAGCACATAGAATTCAGGGGATTTGAGAAGATAGTGTCAGCTGCAGATAATAAAAGACCTGCACAGACAGACTGAGTGAGCACAGAAATGTGGTACCCTGAGTCTCAGGAAAGAAAATCTCCAATCAAAAAGGTAATCAAATGCCCTCTGCACTTTAGAACAGACTGGTGATAAATATGGATTAGTCACAGAACAGAGCATCCAGGAACATTCTGCCATGGAACGCAGTGGTGGAAGAGGCAGACATACAATTGCTAACTGTGAGATAGCCAGAGGCACTTTCACATTTGCTTCCATCAGGATTAGAGCAGTGACTTAAGGAGACTCAGTGTCCCCACAGGTCCTAGATCCAACCTAGTTCCTAAATAAACAAACACTTTGGCATGCACAGACCAGGCCATAGGAAGAAATCATGACTGGGTAACCCCAAATATGTGGACTTCCCAGTCATGGCCCAGTCACAATTTGGCCTCTGTGCACCAAGGCTGGAGCCATTGAGCCCAGAGGAAAAGCAGGAACCTATTTGGGAAGAAAGAAACACACACACAGCTGAATGGAGAGGCAGATACCAAAGTCAGGATGGTTCAATGGGCAGACTGAGTGACAGAGTGACTCAGACAGTCTGTAGGACAGAAGGGCCCAAAGAAAGAACACCCTATCTGTGTATTGAAGGAGCAAGACGGCACACACACTCTGCAAATGGATCTGCAACTGTAGTGTGGAGCAAAGGGGACAGCAACTCCCAGAGAATTGTTGTTAGGTGCTGAGCAGTCAGGTCCAACTCAGCAAAGCTCATAGGGTTTTCAATGGCTGATTGTTTCTGGATTGCTTTGGGAATGGACTGCCACATCCTTCTCTTAGTTTTTGCAGTGGTGGGGATAGGACCTGGGTCCTCAGAGAATGTGGAGCAGCACTTTAACAACTGACCTAAGCAGAGAGAGTAGGCAGGACTTACTAAGAAGGACCTGGGTAACAGACACCTAGGAGGATCCAATCAGTGCTGTTTGATTTTTTTTCCCAACATTTTACTTATTTTATTTTTACTTTCATTTATTTAAATTTAATTTTTTTTTTGCTTTTCTCTTTATCTCTTCCTTTCTTTCTTTAAACTTTATTGTTTCTCTGCATAACTAACAGTGAAAATTTAAACCATTTTTCCTTTTAGGTTATCCTAGTTAATTGATAATAACTTTGATATGTACCAAATTTACTTGTTAAAATTATATGAGAATTTTCATGTTGTATTTGTTATATCTCTATATTTGTTCCCCCACACGTCTGTCAGTTTGTTGCACTGTGGGAGCTTCTGTGTTGCAATGAGGCTGAGAGCTCTGCCACTGGTAACTCAGATATGAGCAAGGTTACCCGTGGTGGACAGGTTTACAGCTGAGCTTCCAGACTAAGACAGACTAGGGAGTAGGACCTGGTGAACCACTCCCAAAACAACTAGCCATTGAAAACCCTATGAATAGCAAAGAAACAGTCAGATACAGTGCCGGAAAATGAACCACCCAGGTTGGAAGTCACTCAAAAGACTACTGGGGAAGAGTTTCCTCCTCAAAGTAGAGTCTACCATGATGATGGAAATGGAGTAAAGCCCCAGGGACCTCCATTTGCTGATGTGGCACAACTCAAAATGAGGAGAATCAACTGTAAACATCCATTAATAATTGGAACATGGAATGTACGCAGTATGAATCTATGAATTTAGAGATCGTTAAAAGAGAAATGGAGCGCATAAACATTGACATTCTAGGTATCAGTGAACTAAAATGGACCGGCATAGGCCATGTTGGGTCAGACAATCATATGGTCTACTATGCTGGGAATGAAAAACTCAAGAGAAATGGGGTTGCATTCATCATCAAAAAAGACATTTCAAGATCTGTCATGAAATACAGTGTTGTCAGTGATAGAGTAATATCCATACACCTACAAGGAAGGCCAGTTAATGTGACTATTATTCAAATTTATGCACCCACCACTAAGGCCACAAATGAAGAAAGGGAAGACTTCTATCAGCTTCTGCAATCTGAAATAGATCAAACAGCAATGAAGACATACTGATAATCACTGTGACTGGAATGCAAAGGTTGGAAACAAAGAAGAAGGCTCAATAGTTGGAAAATATGGTCTTGGTGACAGAAACGAAGCTGAAGATCACACGATAGAATTTTGTCAGACCAATGACCTTTTGATTA
>VMDO01006913.1:10158-84193 GCA_007922755.1 Pedetes capensis
GAAAAGCTCTGTACAAAATGTCAAAACAAGACCAGGTGCTGACTGTGGATCAGACCATCAACTTCTCATATGCAAGTTCAAACTGAAGCTGAAGAAAATTAGAACAAGTATATGAGAGCCACGGTATGACCTTGAGTATATCCCACCTGAGTTCAGAGACCACCTCAAAAATAGGTTTAATGCATTAGACACAAATGATTGGAGACCAGAAGAGTTGTGGCATGACATAAAAGATATCATTCAAGAAGGAAGCAGAAAGTTCTTAAAAAGACAAGAAAAAAAGAAAAGACCAAATTACATGTCAAAAGAGACAGTAGAACTTGCCCTTGAATATTGAGCAGCTAAAGTAAAAGGAAGACATGATGAAGTTAAGGAACTAAACAGAAGATTTCAGAAGGCAGCTCAAGAAGACAAAAACAAATATTATAATGATGTGTGCAAGGAGCTGGAGGCAGAAAACCAAAAGGGAAGAACACACTCTGTGTTTCTCAAGCTTAAGGGAGTGAAGAAAAAATTCAAGCCTTGAGTGGCAGTAGTGAAAGATTCTACAGGGAAAATATTAAATGATACAGGAAACATCAAAGGAAGATGGGAAGAATACACAGAGTCATTATACAAGAAAGAATTGGTAGATGACCAACCATTCCAAGAGGTTACATATGAAGAGGAACCAATGGTGTTGAAGGATGAAGCGGAAGCTGCCTTGAAAGAACTGGCAAAACACAAGGCTCCAGGAATTGGTGGGATACCAATAGAGATGTTTCAACAAACAGATGCTGCACTGGAGGTGTTAACATGTTTGTGCCAACAGGTTTGGAAAACAGCTACTTGGCCAACTGCCTGGAAGAGATCCATATTTGTGCCTATTCCCAAAAACGGGGATCCAACTGAATGTGCAAACTATCGGACAATATCATTAATATCACACACAAGCAAACTCCATAAAGATCATTCAGAAGTGACTGCAGCAGTATATAGACAGGGAATTACTGGAAAATCAAGTGGGATTCAGAAGAGACCAGGGACATCATTGCTGATGTCAGGTGGATATTAGCTGAAAGCAGAGAATGTCAGAAAGATATCTATGTCTTATTGATTATGAAAAGGCATTTGATTGTGGGGACCATAACAAATTATGGATAACACTTCATAAAATGGGAATACCAGAACACCTAATTGTGCTCATGAGAAATCTGTACATGAACCAGGAGGCAGTTGTTCAAACAGAACAAGGAAACACTGCGTTGTTTAAAGTCGAGAAAGTTGTGTGTCAGGGCTGTATATTTTCACCCTATCACTTCAATTTATATGCTGAGCAAATAATCTGAGAAGTTGGACTTTATGAGGAAGAACATGGCATCAAGATTGGAGGAAGACTCATTAACAACCTGCGTTATGCAGATGACACCGTTCTACTTGCTGAAAGTGAAGAGGATTTAAAACATTTACTGATGAAGATCAAAGATCATAGACTTCAATATAGGTTATGACTAAACATCAACAAAACAAAAATCCTTATGACTGGGTCAGCACGCAACTTCACAATCAATGGAGAAAAGATTGCGGTTGTCCAAGATTTTGCTTTGCTTGCCTCTATAATCAACACCCGTGGAGTAGCAGTCCAGAAATCAAAAGACACATTGCTCTAGGAAAAGGTGTGGCAAAAGATCTCTTTAGAGTTATTGAAAAGCAAAGATGTCACATTGAAGACGAAGGTGCGTCTGACTCATGCCATGGTATTTTCAGTTACATCGTATGGTTGTGAAAGCTGGACATTGAACAAGGGAGACAGGAGAAGAATTGATGCTTTTGATTTGTGGTGCTGGAAACATCTATTGGATATACCAGGAACTGCCAAAAGAACCCACAAATCTGTCCTGGAAAAATTGCAACCAGAGTGCTCCTTAGAAGCAAGAATGGCCAGACTGCGTCTTACATATTTCTCATATGTAGTCAGGAGAGATCAATCCCTGGAGAAGGACATCATGTTTGGGAGAGTGGCAGGTCAACACAAAAGAGGAAAACCCTCCACCAGATGGATTGATATAGTGTCTGCAACAATAGGCTCAAACATAAATAAGATTGTTTGCTTGGCACAGAATGGAGAAGTGTTTCGATCTGCTGTACATAGGGTCGCTATGATTTGGTCTCAACTTGACCGCACCTAACAATAACAACAACATATATATATATATATATATATATATATATATATGTGTATATATATATATATATATATATATATATGTATATATATATATATGTGTGTGTGTGTGTATATATATAATGTATATACATTATGTATATACATACATATAATGTATATACATTATGTATATAATGTATATACATATATATGTGTGTATATATATATAATGTATATACATTATATATATATAGTTAGGTCCTGTGGAGGTGGATTCAACTCATAGCAACCGTGTGTATAACAGAATGAAACACTCGCTGACACTGTGACATGCCCAATACTATTGTCAATATTTCTCTGCTCTTCATAGTTTTCAGTGGCAGATTGTTTCTGGACTGGGGCTGCCACATCCTTCTCCCATTTTGGGGGTGCTGGGCATCTAACCCAGGGCCTCAGAGAGCACAGAACAGCACTGTACCAACTGAGCTAAACCCACACCCATTTATAGGAATAGGAAAATATGTAGCTTTTTAAAAGTAGAGCATATTATAGAAAGTGTTCATTTAGCTCAGTTGGTAGAATGCCATATCATTTAGGTTGTTGTTGTTAGGTGTCGTCGAGTCGTACCCAATTCATAGCAACCCTTATAGGGTTTTCAATGGCTGATTGTTTCAGAATTGCCTCAGAAGTGGGTTGCCACATCCTTCTCCCATTTTTGTGGTGCTGGGAATCGAACTCAGGACCTCAGAGACTGCAGAGCGGCACTCTACCAACAAAACTAAATTCCAGCCCCTATATCATTAAAATATTGTTTGTAAAATTTTGTTCTGACCTTTTTCATTGACCATAGTTTACCCAGAAATACATCGTATCATAATTGGCAAATTGCGTCTTGAAGTTGGGGTTCATTTTTATGACTTTAGAAATGATCAATGTTGTCACTACTTCAAGAATCCTTAAAAATAATACATGTTATCGATGTCCTATAAAGTCTATGCATATATTTATTGTCTAGATCAAGTTTTACTGTGTCAATTATTTTTAAGAGACACATACCAAAAATTTTTGAGGAATCATCACATTCTTTCAGTATTATATTATCTTGTCTATGTGTTTCAAGTTACATGATTAGTTGCATCAATATGGATAATTGTTACATCTTCTTTAGACAGTAAACTTTTATACCTGTTTGCTTTGTTTAATACTTTTGCATTATATTCCTTTTATCTTATATAATGTATAAAATATTTTCAGCTCTTCAGATACTCTATTTTTTTATTTGCTAAATGGGTCTTTTCTTTCCCTATATTTTCAGTTTTTCTGTACTTACAATGTATAGTTGGATTTTTCAGTTTAATAATCTGAAGTCTGTCACATTTAGTGGTAGAGGAAATATTCTAATGAGGAGTGTTACTATTGATTTTTTTGTCCTTTTTACTTATTTTATGTTTTCTGTATTCTATTTCTTCTTTTCTTTTTTCTTGACCTGTCTTAGACTGATCACATTATTTGTTATGTTAGTTTACCTTTAGTAATATGCAAAATGTAGAACATAAAAATATTTGTTACAAATATTATACATTTTATGTTATTCTAGTGATGAACCATATTTAATACTTATATGTAAATTATTATGTTATCTGAAAAGCTAACACCAATTGATATTTATACACTCTGCGATTCTTTTTTTTCTCATTTGGCTGGAGCACATCTTTTTGTAAATCCTTCAAAAAAGTCATCAATCTTCTCAGTTCTTAGTTAAAGATAAACATTATTTTGATGATCTCTGTTCAAATTTATTTTCCATCAGAATATTGACAATATTACTCAATGTCTTTCCACTTGGTATTCCAGCTAATGTTATCACTCTTCATGTAAGCCAATTTTTATATTATGTATAAAAGTAGTATATAAGTTGTACATAATTATGGGATGCAAAGTGGTAACTCAGTTCATATATACAGTGTGCAATTATTTATAATCAGGGTGGTTAACACTTTCATCTCCTTAAACATTATACAAAAACTTTTTAATTAACATGTAACAATAGTTGTAGATATGTATGCGGTAAAGTATATTTTTAAGGTGCATATAGTACAGTGAGATTTATTGTGCGATTTTCATAGAGTTGCATCCTGTAGTCTGTACTTGTTCTCTCCCTCTGTACCCTCCATGTTGTTGCCCCTCTCACTCCCACTTTTCTCATCACCCTTCCCCTCCCACTACTCCTTTCCCCCTTCATGTTGAGTGCACTTACAGTTTTCAATTTAGAGATATACAATTGTGTGTGTGTGTGTGTGTGTGTGTGTGTGTGTGTGTGTGTTTCTTTAAGGTAGACCTAGCTCCCACATATAAGTGAAATACATGGTATTTCTCTTTTTGAGTCTGGGTTAAAATGGGGATCTCCTGTCTCATCCATTTTGCTGCAAATGGCATAGTATCATTTTTCTTTATTGTTGATTTATACTCCATTGTGTATATATACTAATTTTTTTCTAGTCCAGTCCTCTGTTGATGAACATCCAGCATGATTCCATACCTTTGCTATTATGAAAATTGCAACAGTAACATGGAAATGCAGGTCTCCCTGTTGTATGACTTATCTTCTTTTGGGTATATTCCTAGAAGTGATATAACTCGGTTATGTAACATATCTATTATTAGTTTTCTGAGAAAGCTCCATACTGATTTCCATAGTGACTATACTAGATTATAGTCCTACCAGCATCCTTTTCCCTCACATCCTCACTAACATTTGTTGTTATTTGTTTTGTTGATGCTAGCCATTCTTACTGGGGAGAGATGGAATCTCAGTGTAGTTTTGATTTGCATTTCTTTGATGGCTAAGAATATTGAACATTCATTTCTTATGTTTGTTGGCCATTTGAGAACTACCTGTTCAGTTTCATTGCCATTTATTTGCCAGGCTATAATTATGTGTTTTGGTATTCCTATTGTTTGCAATGTTATCTATACTTTGTTGTGATCCATACAGTGAAATGCCTTTGCATAGTCAATACAACATAGATAGACATCTTTCTGGCATTCTCTGCTTTTGGCCAATATCCCTCTGACATAAGCAAGGATGTCCCCAAATCCATGCCCTCTTCTGAATCCACCTTGATTTTCTGACAGTTCCCTGTCTATACACTGCTGTAGACTTTTGAATGATCTTTAGCAAAACTTCCCTTGTGTGTGATATTAATGATATAATTAAATAATTTCAGTATTCCATTGGATCTCCTCTCTTGAGAATAGGCACCAAACTGGATCTCTTCCAGTCAGATGGCCAGGTAGTTGTTTTCTGAATCTTGAGCACCTCCCATGCTGCATCTCTGGTTGAAACATCTCAAGTGACATTCTACCAATTCCTGGAGCTTTGTATTTGACCAATTCCTTCAAGGCAGCTTCTGCTTCTCTCAGTACCATTGGTTCCTGATTATATGCAACTTTATGAAATGGTTGATCATCCATAAATTGTTTTTGATATAATGACTGTGTATTCCTTCCATCTTTTTTTGATGTTTTCTGTGACATTTAATATTTTTTGTATAGAATCCTTCCCTAGTACTACTCAAGACTTGAATTTTTTTCTTCAATTCTTTAAGCTTAAGAAAAATAGAACATGTTTTTTCTTTTGATTTTCTATCTCTAGCTCTTTGCACATGTCATTATAATATTTGATTTTTCCTTCTTGAGTTGTTCTTTGAAGTCTTCTGTGTGGTTCTGTTTAGTTCCTTTTACTTTAGCTGCTCAATGTTCAAAGGTAAGTTTCAGAGTCTCTTTTGACAACAATTTATATTTTCTTTTTTTCCTATCTTTTTAATGACATTTTGCTTTCTCATGAATGAACTCCTTGATGTCCTACCTCAACTTGTCTGGTTTTTGATCATTAGTGTATAATATATCAAGTCTATTTTTGAAATGGTCTCTGAATCAAGTGGGATGTATTTAAGGTCATACATTGACTTTCCTACATTTGTTCTAATTTTCTTCAGTGTCAGTCTGAACCTGTATGTGAGTACTTAATGGTCTGATCCACAATCAATATCTGGTTTTGTTCTGACTTCTTATATTAAGGTTTCCCATTGTCTCTTTTCACAAAGGTAGTCAACTTTGTTTTTGTGTGTTCCATTTGATGAATTCCCTGTGTATACTCACTACTTATGTTGGTAAAAAGAAAATGTGTTTGCAATAAAGAAGTCGATGGTCTGACAAAATTCTATCATGTGATCTCCTGCATTGTTTCTCTCACCAACGTCATATATTCCAACTACTAAGCTGCCTTTTTGTTTCCACCTTTTGCTTTCCAATCACCAGTAATTATCAATGCATCCTGATTGCATGTTTGATCAATCTCAGACTGAATAATCTGGTAAAAATGTTGCCTTTCTTCATTTGTGGCCTTAGTAGGGGTGTGTAAATTTGGAAATTAGTCATATTAACCAGTCTTTCTTGTAGGCATATGGATATTATTCTATCACTGACAGCATTGTACTTCAAGACAGATCTTGAGACATCTTTGGGGATGATGAATGCAATCATATTTCTCTTACATTATCATTCCCAGTATATATAGTAGACTATATAATTACCTAATTCAAAATGGCCAATACAGAGTCTATTTTAGTTCAGTAATGTCTCAAATGCTGATGTTTATGGACTTCATTTCACCTTTCATGATTTCTAATTTTCCTAGATTCATACTACATACATTCCACATTCCAATTATTAATGATTTTTAGTTGTTTCTTCTCATTTTGAGTTGTCCCACATCAGCAAATGAGGGCCTGAGGCTTTACTTCATTTACATCATTAAGGCTGACTTTACTCTGAGGAGGCAACTATTCCTCAGTTGCCTTTTGAGTGCCTTCCAACCTGTGGGGCTCATTCTCTGACACCATTTCTGACAGTGTTTCTCTGCTATTCTGGCTAATTATTTCAAGGGTGGGCTGCTGGGTCCATCTCCCTAGTCTGTCTTAGTCTGGAAGCTCAGCTGAAACCTGTCCACCATGGATAGCACTGCTAGTATCTGAAATATTGGTTTTATAGCTTTTAGTATCACAGCCACATGGAAGCCTCCACAGTATGGCAAACTGTCAGACAAGTGGGAGATTCCCTGTTTCACATGCAGCTATACAACTATGGCATCTGATCCTGTCATATTTCAGAAGCTAACTGGGATTGGTCCTGGTTAGTACTTGGATGGGAAACCAGCTGGGAATATCAGTTACTGCAGGCTTGGGACTTGACAACACCTAAGAACATCAACAGCATTCATAAAAATAAGACAATATTAAAATACTGTTGTTTAAAAAAATTAAATACTATTGTAGAAAGATACCATTCACAATAGCAATAAAACTGTAAAACCTACCAGTACATGAAGAAAGCTAATGGTACGTATTGAAGACCTACATGGAGAAAACAATAAAATTCTTTTGAACTGTATAAAATAAATCATGAATAAATAGACACTTCCAAAATTTTCCTTGATGAGAATGAAATGATTAATATATTAATACACTCATATAAACCCAAACCCATAGTTTTTTTCTTTGCAGTACTAGGGATATTGAACCTGAGGTCTTGCACATGCTAGAGATAAGTGACCTACCACTGAGCTGCACTCTCAGTCCCTATTTTATTTTTTATTTTTTGAGACAGGATCACCCTAAGTTGTGCAGGCTGCCTCTGGCCTCACACTTGTTATCCTCCTACCTCAGCCTAATGAGTCAGTTGGGATTATTAGGCATTGTAGCACTTGTGCCTGGTTCAAATCCATATATTTTAATTTCCTTCAAACTGTTACATTAATTCTTAAGTTGATGAGTAAAAGATGTTAGTGAATAGCATTTTTTGCAAAAAGAGAACAGTGAGTACTTATACACCTTAGTGCTCATCAAGGTACATAATGAATTTTAAATAGTAAGAACAATATTCGGACATCAGCAATCAAATCAATGGAAAAGACTGATTTCTAAAAAAACAAAGAAATTTGTATCAGTGTCTTCAAATCCATGTATTATGTATTTAGCATATTGTTGCTGCACTTTGCTGTTATTCATTTGTAAATTATTAGGTTAACTCTATTCCATACATCACATATCAAAATAAATTCAAGCTAGGCAAGGTTGCATGTGCCAATAATTCAAGCTACTCTGAAGTCTGAAGCAAGAAGATCCCCTGAGTACTGTATGGAATTCAGGGCCATCCTGGAAAACACAATGAGACCACAATAATAATAATAATAATAATAATAATAATAATAATAATAATATTCAAGATAAAGAGCTATGTGTAAAAATTAATATTAGTGAAATATATATTATAAAAGATACCAGTTAAAAGTTCACAAGGACTTCTAAAGATTTGATCTCGCCTTAACTCTGATCTCACCTTCAACATCTTAGTTCCACATTTATGAGTTTCTCTCAGTTACTCAACCATTCTTTTTAACATCTAAACCTTTTATTCTGCCCCATTCCCTATAATTCCTGATTCCTGTTCATTCATTAAATGTCTGTTTATAAATAGCCTGTTATTGAAAAGTGAAAAAACATCCTTAAATAATTACTTACAAACAACTCGTGTTTAATGGGTTCCTTGCTTTCATTTCATGCTACTCTTTGGCCCTATTTTGTTCTTGTAAGGGTCTTTGTGTCTTTCATACTCTTATGTTTCTTGATGTATTTGCTATTTTCTTTTCCTTTCTTTCCTTTTCTTCTCTTTTATTTTTATTTTTTATTTTATTTTTTTTGTGGTATTGGGGGTTGAACCCAGGGCCTCGCACCTGCATGCTTTGCAAGTGTTGGACCACCCAGCTGCGCCCTCAGCCCATTTTTTTACTTTTTGAGACAAGGTGTCACTAAATTACGCAGACTGCCTCGGGTCTCGAACTTGTGATCCTCCTGCCTCTGCCTCCCAGGCTGCTGGGATCATAGGGGTGTGCCACCACGCCCTGCTCTTTCTTTTCTTTTTTAATATGATACATACCTTGGTTAACCATTTGATATTCATTAAGCACCATTATTTTATAAAATATGCTAGGTTATTTTTAGTGAGTTCCCCACCCAGCAAAGCATTTCCTAATGTAATATTATTTTCTGAATTTATTAAGAAGTTTTTTGTTCAAAAATCACCTCATAGAAGAGACTAACACAAATTATTTTCAATCATCAAGTATAGATTTGTGTCTATACACAAATATACTTGCTTGGGTAGATTAAGTTGTAATGATGCACAAATCAGACAGTTGTATTAACTATTTTGGGTTTGCGGGTTTCTTTTCCCAAAGTTTATCCTCACATTTTCTGCATAGACATCATGACTCATATTACTGTCACTTTTGTCTCTGTAGTCCTCATTATGTCTAGAATTCAGGTTCTTTATTGTTAGAATAAAGGAGTTTGGGCTTTGAAACACTTGTCTTGTATAGCTAAAATTCTAGAATCATTTGATTGTGACAGAAAATATGCATCCCATATAGGGATCTTAAAACTAATTGAAACTAAAGATTATATATGCATTATATATATATAAAATTCCATCATACAACTTATACTTTGCCTAAGAAATTGGAATTTCTTAGTTTATTAGTTTGGTATGTGGTGAAAATTTCTTATAAATATGCATAAATTTTGTATAAGAAATACAGGAATTTCCCAATAATAGCAGGTAGATATCAGAGGACATTAAAGCTGTCTCTGAAACTTGCCCTGGTTAATCTCTTTTGAAGGTGTTTTATCAGAACACATATAAAGTTTGATGCTTAGCCATGAATCAGAGAAAATAAAGGAAATGGAGGAAACAAAGCACTGTGGCAATTAAAGCAGGCCAAATCTTTATACTTTAATGGACTGAAAACTTAAATATTGTTTTAATTATATAATTTCTTCATCGTTATTTAATGCAAATGCAATTATGTGTATAACTTTCAGATGATATAAATTAACTATGTAGTTAATAATGAAATATGATAAAATTGATAAAAATGATGTTTATTGGGGTTGTTGTTGTTAGGTACTGTTGAGTCGGTATCCGACTCATAGCGACCCTCATAGGATTTTCAATGGCTGACTGTTTTGGGATTGCCTTGGGCGTGGATTGCCAGGTCCTTCTCCCATTTTTGTGGTGCTGGGAATTGAACTTGGGACCTCAGAGACTGCAGCGCAGCACTCTACCAAATGAGCCAAATCCCAATCCCAAGTAAGCAAAAAATTAATTATGGAAAATATTTTTGAAAGTGAACAAAGTGGATAGAAGAGGGCCTATAAAGCAGAGTAAGAATTGTAATTTATTTATACAGGATTTCATATGTATAGATATTATAAGTATATCAAGAAGTAAACTGAGGCTAGTGACTTCTCATTAATTCTCATTCTGTAGCAAAAATTGACTAGATTTTGGATTTGACTCCATAAAGTATCATTATTTCTGTTCACCTCCAAATGATATATGATTTCAGGCTGCACAGCAATATGACAGTGGTGTTCACTTGTTGTTGTTGTTGTTGGTAGGTGACGTCAAGTCGATTTCTGACTCATAGAAACCCTCATAGGGTTTTCAATGGCTGAGTGTTTCGGGATTGCCTTGGGAGTGGATTGCCATAGGGCTTCTTAAATGTAGAAGCCAGACATATCACTGAGAATAGCACATAGCATGCTGGTCCTCTCAGAGAAGGTTCAACCAGCAAGCCCAGATTCTGCCGCACTGTAGAGCTATTTCATGAAACTTTCACTAAATTCTTTTTTTTTCTATGAGTTCAACTTTTTTTTTAATTCAAAATTTTCAATGTACACCTTAATGTGATTCATTCTTACATGATTTTCATTGTGACATTTCCATATATGCATTCTATTGTACATCATTCATATAGGTTCCCCTTACCCTCTTGTATGTGTCCCCCCATTTCACCCCCCCATCAAAGACTTCTCGACCATTTCTTGTCTTTTTATGGTAATATTTTTCTGTATATCTTTGGGTTCCAGTCCTGTTTAAGATAGAAAATTTTCCTGCAGTGAACTTTCTTTTTACCTAGTCAGAACTATTACATGCATTTTCTAGACCATCTATAATAATACCATTCTTAGCTTTTTTTCTCTTTTGTTATAATCTGACCTTTGTATAGGATTTTTTCCTTCTTACAATTTTGATTCAGCTCTCACATATGAGTGAGAACATGTGGTGTTTCTCTTTCTGAGCTTGTGTTTGTTCACTTAAAATAATTTTCTCCAATTCCATCCATTTTACTGCAAATGGCCTTATTTCATTTTTTTGACTACAGAGTAGTATTCCATTGTGTATATGTACCATAGTTTTTTATCCATTCTTCTGTTGAAGGGCACTTTGGTTGATTCCATATCCTTGCTATTGTGAAAAGCGCTACATTGAACATGGAGATGCAGGTGTCTCTGTGGTATGGTGACACATCTCCCTTTGGGTAAATTCCTAATAGTGTTATATCTGGGTCATACAGTAGATCTATTTTCAGTTTTATAAGATACATCCATATTGATTTCCACAGCAGTTGGACCAATTTACAGCTCCACCAACTATGGAAGAGTGTTCCCTTTTCCCCACAACCTTGCCAGCATTTTTTGTTGTTGTTGTTGTTATTTGTTTTATTGATCTTAGCCATTCTTACTGGTATAAAATGAAACATCAGAGTTGTTTTAATTTGCATTTCCCTAGTGGCTAGGGATATTGAGCATTTTTTCATGTGTTTCATGGCTTTATGGACCTCTTCATTTGAGAACTGTCTACTCAGTTCCTTTGCCCATTTGTGTATTGGGTTATTTGTTTTTTGGGGAGTTTTTTTCTTGAGTTCTTTATAAATTCTAGTTAGACCTTTATCTGATGTATAAAATGTGAAGATTTTTTCCCATTCCGTGGGGGTTTCCTTGACTCTGTTAATTGTTTCTTTTGCGGTGCAGAAGCTTTTTAATTTCATGTAATCCCATTTATCTATTCTTGTTGCAATTTCTTGAGCAATTGGAGTCCTATTAAGGAAATACTTTCCTATGCCTATATCATGAAGTGTATTGCCTGCCTTGTCCTCTATAAGTTTTAAAGTTTCTGGTTTTATGTTGAGATCTTTTATCCATCTTGAGTTAACTCTCATGCATACTGAGAGATGTGGGTCAGTTTTCATTTTTCTGCAATGCAGATGACCATGTTTCCCAGCACCATTTATTGAAAAGATTGTCCCTTTTCCAGTTTACTTGCTTTGATCCTTTGTGAAAAATAAGGTGGCCATAGGGGTGTTGAGTTATTTCTGGGTCTTCTATTCTGTTCCAGATGTCTTCAGGCCTATTTTTGGGCCAGTACCAAGCTGTTTTTGCTACCATTGCCCTATAGTATAGCTTGAAGTCAGGGATTGTGATTCTATCAGCATTAGCTTTGGAGCTTAAGAGTGTTTTGGCTATACGTGGTCTTTTGTGGTTCCAATGAATTTTTGGGTCATTTTTTCCTCTTTCTGTAAAGTGAATCAGTGGAATTTTAATGGGTATTGCATTAAATCTATAGTTTGTTTTTATAGGATAGCCATTTTTTCTATATTAATTCTCCCTATCCAGGGCTGGGATTTAGCTCAGTGGGTAGAGAGCTGCACTGCAGTCTCTGAGGTCCCGAGTTCAATTCCCAGCACCGCAAAAATGGGAGAAGGACCTGGCAATCCACTCCCAAGGCAATCCCAAAACAGTCAGCCATTGAAAACCCTATGAGGGTCACTATGACTCGGATACCAACTCAACGGCACCTAACAACAACAACAACAATCCAGGATCAGGGAAGGTCTTTCATATTTCAGTGTCCTCTGCTATTTCTTTCTTTAATGTTTTGAAATTTCCCTTGTAGAGATCTGAAGGGTCTTTGGTTAGACTGATTCCAAGGTATTTAATTTTCTGGTGGGCTATCATGAAAGGTATTTTTTCTGAAATTTCCTTCTCTTCCTGTTTGCAGTTGGTGTAAAGAAAAGCTATCAATTTTTACGTGTTGATTCTATAACCTGCCACTTTGCTGAAGGAGTTAATTAGTTCTAGAAGTTTTCTGGTTGAGGTTTGGGGTATTTCAGTTATAGTATCATATCATCTGCAAACAAGGATAATTTGACCTCTTCATTGTCAATCTGTATCCCTTTGATTTCTTTGTCTTGTCTGATTGCCCTGGCAAGGATTTCCATTACTATGTTAAATAGAATAGGAGAGAGAGGACATCCTTGTCTTGTCCCAGATCTAAGAGGAAATGGTTTCAGTTTTTCTCCATTTAATATAATGTTGGCTGTAGGTTTGTCATAAATGGCTTTTATGATATTAAGGTATTTGCCTGTTATACCTATCTTCTCCAGTGTTTTTATCATGAAAAGTTGCTGCACTTTGTCGAAGGACTTTTCAGCATCTATTGAAATGATCATGTGGTTTTTGTTTGCCAGTTTCTTGATATGTTTGATTACATTAATTGATTTCCATATGTTGAACCAGCCTTGCATCTGGTATAAATCCCACTGGTCATGGTGAATAATCTTTTTCATATGCTACTGGATTCTGTTTGCCAGAATTTTATTAAATATTTTTGCATCTATATTCATAAAGGAGATGGGTCTGTAATTCTCTACCTTAGATGAATCTTTTCCTGGTTTATATCAGGGTGATGGTAGCTTTATAGAATGAATTTGGCAGTGTTCCCTCCTTTTCTATTTCTTGAAATAATTTGAGGAAGACAGGTATTATATCTTCTTTAAAAGTTTGGTAAAATTCTGCCGTGAATCCATCAGCACCTGGGCTCTTCTTTGTTGGGAGACTTTTAATTACCTTTTCTATTTCTGTATATGTAATGGGCTTGTTTAAGTCAGTTATGTCTTCTGGGGTTAGCTTTGGTAGGTCATACATATTAATAAATTTGTCCATTTCTTCTGCATTTTCATATTTTTTTGGAATACAGTCTGTCATAGTAATCTCTGATGATTTTCTGTATTTCGTTGGGGTCGGCGGCTATAGACCCATTTTCTTTCATAATCTGTACTATGTTCATTTTTCTTTTTGATGAGGTTGGCCAGAAGAATGTCTATTTTATTAATCTTTTCAAAGAACCAGCTCTTAGTCTTATTAATTTCTTGAATTATCTCTTTGGATTCTACTTGGCATGTTTCTCCCTTTATTTTTGTAATTTCTTTTTGGGTGTTCATTTTAGGATTGACTTGTTGTTGGATTTCTAATGTCTTAAGATGCATCATTATGTCATTTATTTGGCTCTTCTTTACTTTATTGATGAAGGCACTTAATGCTATAAACTTCCCTCTTAAAAATGCCTTTGCTGTATCCCATATGTTTTGGTAGGATGAGTTTTCATCATCATTTGATTGCAGGAATTTTTTAAATTCCATTTTGATTTCCTCAATGACCCATTGGTCATTCAGCAGTGTATTATTCAGTCCCCATGAGTTTTTAAAGTTTCTGGAATTATTCTTGCTCTTGAGCTTCAATTTTATCCCATTATGATCTGATAAGGAATAGGGGATAATTTCTACTTTTTTGTATTTGTTGAGGGAGTTCTTATGGACTAGCATATGATCTGTCTTAGAAAATGTTCCATGTTGAGCTGAGAAGAATGTGTATTCCTCATGATGTGGATGAAATATTCTGTATATATCTGTGAGATCCAACTGGTTTAGGGTGGAGATTAGATTTGATGTTTCTCTGTTGATTTTTTGTTTTGATGATCTGTCTGTTGATAAAAGTGGGCTATTGAATTCTCCCATTATTATTGATTCTGGTCCAATAAACTTCGTTATATTCCATAAAGTTTGTCTTATAAAGGTAGGTGCCCCAGTGTTTGGGGCATAAATATTTAGGGGCATTATTGGTTCCTGATCAATTGTTCCTTTTATTAAAATGTAGCATCCTTCTTTGTCTCTTCTAATTAGTTTTGGAATGAAATTTAATCTATCTTAAATTAGAATTGCAACATCTGCTTTCTTTTTTCCCCTCCCTGCTAGGTATACATTTTTTCAGCCCTTCAGTCTCAGTTTAGTTCAGTCTTCGTGAGTTAGATGAGTTTCTTAAATACCACATATTGATGGTTTGTGTGTTTTCATCCAGTTAGCTAGTCTCTGTCTCTTAATTGGTGAGTTAAGACCATTTATTTAATAGTGATTATTGAGTAGTATCTATTGTTATATGTCCAATCATTACCTGTTACTGGTTTATGAATCATGTTTGCTTTGTTCCTTTCTTGGGTTGCATTCATTTCAGCTAACCAGTTCTTTGATTTCCTATATAGGGTTGTCTTCTCTCTCCTGGATGTGGTAATTGATTTACAATCTTCTGCAGGGCTGGTTTGGTGGTTGCATATTGTTTAATTCCATTAATATCATTAAATGTCTTATACTCCTCTTTTATTTTAAAGATAATTTTGCTGGATATATTAATCTTGGTTGGAGGCTGTTTTTTTTGTTTGTTTGTTTGTTTTGTAGGATGTGAATCACCTGTGACCATTCCTTTCTAGCTTTCAATGTTGATATGGAGAAGTCTGCAGTAATTTTAAAATGTTTTGATTTATAAGTAATAAGGGGTCTCTGCCTTGCTGCTTGCAGGATAGCTTCCCTGGTTTCTAATGACAGCATTTGAGCAATAATATGTCTCGGAGATAACCTATTTTGTTCAGCTTTTGTGGAGTCTCAAATGTTTCAGTTGTGTATGTATCCATATCCTGTATTATCTCTGGGAAGTTTTCCTTGAGGATATCATATACTAGATTTTGAAGGCCTCTGGTGGATCTTTCTTCTCCATCAGGGACACCCTGAATTCTTAAGTTTCATTTTTTTCATTCTATCTGAGTTCTCCTGGAAATCTTTTAAAAATACCTTTATCATTGATTCCATTTCTGACTATTTGTATTTAAGCTCATTTGTGGCATCTTGGGAATTAGAAATCCTCAGCTCAGATTCATCCAGTGTTGATGGAAAGCATTCTTTAGCCGAATTCAATGCATTTATTTTTGTTTTCATTTCAATGATGGTTGTTTGGTTTTTCCTTATCATTTCTAGCTGGGAGGATAGAACAAACTCCAGGTGCAATACCTTCTTTTCAAGGATTTCAAGGGTGCTGATAGTATTCGTTTTAGTTTCTCTTAGCATGTTTATAACCATTACTCTGAATTCCAATTCAGAGATCTCTAAGAGTTGAGATACGTTTGAGGAATTTGTTGGGGGGCTTTGGTCTGTGGGGCCTTCAGATCCATCCTGCCCCTTTGTGTTTCTTGTAGGTTTACTTTGTTTCCCTGTAATATTGTCCAGGAAATAGAATCTGTCTCTCCTGAGTGTGCAGAACTTCTCCCTCTGTTATTCCTTTGAGATTGTGTGGTGCTGAATCTCTGGTGCTTATTTGAGCTTCTAAGCTACATAATTCCTTGGCTGTTTAGTCTGTGGGGCTCTTACTCTACTTCACCAGCCCTACTCTAAAGGGGCCAGGGGCTAGGGAGGTGATAGATTCTGTTTCTCTTCTGTGGGGTGATAAATGGCAGGATCTGGTGACAGAAGAGGGGGAAAGGGGAGGTAGAGGACAGAGACTAATATAAATTATTGTCAAAATTAAAATTAAGGCTAAAACTTAAGGGTAAAGTAATTAACTAAAATAAAAACACATATATAGCATAAGAAAAAAAGAAGGAGAATAGGAAAAGGGAAGAGAATAAAAGAATAAAGATAGAAAGAAGAAGAAAAATAGCAAAGAAAAAAACTCATGCATACATGCTCCCACACACACAAAAACACTTGTAGCCAGACGAAGTGGTGTACGCCTGCAATCCCAGGTTCTTGGGAGGCGGAGGCAGGAGGATTGCAAGCTCTAGATCAGAGGCAGTCTGTGTAGCTTAGCAAGACCCTGTATCAAAAAGTTAAAAATATGGGCTGGGGGTGCAGTACAGTAGTCCAGCACTTACAAAGCATGCAGGCGCAAGACTCTGGGTTCAAACCCCAGTACCACAAAAAAAAAGCACTTTTATGTTCTCACAAGTGAAATTTGAACTGTGGACACACAGTTCCACAGGATGAAGTGAAAACTGCAGGATGAAGTGAAACCTGCAGAACACAGGGGGTCAGTGTTTTCACACAATCGGCAGAGCAGGCTGTTTTAGGGTACAGGGCTTCTTCTGCGCAGGTTCCCTCTATCGAGTGGATATGGCTGGCAGCTCCATAATGTCCTGGGTTTAAGTGGGACACTGAGTGCCCATAGAGTCTGTTCCACAAAATATTCTGTGTCTATTGTATTGTTAGAGAAGCAGTAGAACCTGTGGGGCCCTCCCTGGAGTTCTCCCTGTCCCATATAGTTCAGGCGCCAATTCCCCAAATCAGAGATTTCCACCCCAAAGCCTACAGTATGTAGGGAATTTGGCTGCTATTATGGATTTTTATTGCAGGGCTTTCCGCCCACTTGGGAGTCCACTTGGGAGGTACAGATCCCCTTGTGGGCTCCTCAGTTCTACCCCTGCAGTGGGCAGGATGATATCCAACTGCTCCAGGGGAAATCTGCAGCAGGTCTGTCTGTACATGCGATCACGCTTGAAACTGCTTTGGGACTAATTGTGCTGATAGGCTCTGCCAAAAAGGTGCACTCAGCCTGCATGGACTCAGTCGCCTCCTCACACCCCAGCCTACTCCACAATGCAGTGGGATGACTTAGAATCACCTCTGGTGTGTCTGAAATCTGGGTGTATGTGTGCCCCTATGTCTGTGGAGATCACGTCTGCACAACTGTCCCACCACACCAGGGCGGAGGGAGCCTATCCTTGGCTCTGGTCGCTCACCACTGACACCAGTTTCCCAGTTTCCTCTGCGATCACTCCCCATACGCTCACGTATCCACTCTTGTGGATCTGATTCCTATTTTCTTGCATGAGGGTCCTACATCAGCCCAGCATCTCTGGCTGGGCAGCGTGCACCACTAGGGATGACGATTCCATGTGCCACCTCAAACTGACTCACCAGAAACTTGTAGTTTGTGTCCCGTGGGTGGGGTGACAGTGTGATGTCAAGGTTGCACTCTGTGTTCTATTCAGCCCCCATGGATGTGTGTGCAAAGTTCTCTCCCTCTGAGTCTCCAGGATTCTAGCCACCATCTGTGTGATGGTGAAATGGCGGAATGACAACCCTGCTGCTGTCCTCTGTGTAGATCCTCAGGAGCCAGATCCTTGCTTTCAATGTTCATCCAGTTTCTTCCACTATCTCCCAATCTAAACTATTACTGTTTCTATCTAGTCAATGTGAGCTCCAAACCCTTAATCAAGGCTTCCCTCTACTCCAGGACAGAGGCATGTGCTATCTGTCTGCCATCTTGCTTCTCCTCGAAACTTTCACTGAAATTCTAAATCATGTCCTGGATCATCATCACTGGTTTGGTTTAAATACAAACCTGCCTATCCCAGGCACCATTGATTGTCTTGAGGCTTTCGGATGCTTCTGCCACCTGGTTCCATTTTCTTCTCTGCTACAAATTGGATTCAATCAGCAGATAGTGTGTTTGCTACCACTGCTTCCCGTATTCTTGTTTGGAGTTGGGAAAATATGCACCCAGCTGTCTTTGTAAGCTGAAATATGCTAACTCCAGGAAAAGCCTCCTTTTAGATGCTTTTTTTCTTTTATTTCTTGTTTTAAACTAACACTTGGTTCTCTTTCATCCTATCAAAACCACTGGAAGTTCTCATTTATAAGGGACATGCCAGTTCTTTCTACTTATAGTTCTCTAGCTACTGCTGTTCCTCCTCCTCCATTAACTTCATTTATTCCTCTTCTCCTTCTCTGTTTCCTCCAAATCCTTTCCTCCTTTTAAAATTGCTTAGGTCAGAGAAAATTTAAATGGCACCACCTACTATCTCACATAAGAGAATATATTCTCACAGACCACTACTTAAAATCACAACGTATAACTTATAATGCTCTTAGGTGAGTTTATTTCCTATTCAGAGCACACCACTGTAGGGGAAAAAAAATGGGAGGAAATTGGCAAAAACTCCCAAACTGGGAAAATGGCTTTTGAATATCTGGTTTTGTAAATTAGAAATCTAGGGAAAATGAAAGTAACTTGGTTGCATATTTGTACAAAACCCTTCCTGATTGGACAATTGGACTGAAAGCTGTTTGTCTCAGGCCATTCCATGGGCGAGCTATATAATGAGGGGCGCTGCAGCAGCTCGATCCTTTTTGCACCTTTTTTCACCTTCTCGCCAGTTCTTGCCCAGACCACCAATGAGGAAACACCTCTCCCACTCCTCTCCCCCAACCTTCGGTGAGGAAAGAATGCTCTCCCATTGCAATCATCAGTAAGGAAAGAACCCGCTCTCGCCCTCAGTCTGATCACTGACAAAACAACAGCTGTCTCCTCATTACCACTGAGACGACCAACATAGGTGTTTGCCCACGGAAGGCAAAAGTGCCCGAGGCTTTTCCTTTCTCCCGTCTCCTCCAGGGTCCCGAGGTCCAAATGAGTACACGCCCCTCACTCGAGGGGCCCGAGTGAATTGTGTTTAGTATCTATGTGCACAGCAGTGCTGCCTGGCTGAACCTCCAGGATGGACCGGGAGGCACGTGCCCCACAACCACCACAAGTGAATTTAAAGGAAATATGTGGATTACCATGCAACATTTGGGGTCCTCACTATCATGGTTATGCCTTCTTTTATCTTTCCAAACTGACTATTGAATCTCAACTGTACTCTCTTCTGTAGTATTTAACAGTGAGCGTGTATAATCTTTTATAGCTTATGTCATTTCAGTCAGTTCTCCCCATGCAGGAGCCCAAAGACTCAGCTATTCTCTTGTCTGATTCTAATAGCCACTGTGTAGACATGGGAATTAGGTGCAGCAATTGCATGCCTCCAGCCAGACTTTGAAGATTGATGACTGATGCAGATTTTCAAGGAAATGGTGAAATTAATCATTGCATTTTGAGAATCCATTGACAGTGGCACTAAAGATAGAGTACTGGTCAGAAAGTTGCTGGAAGATTGATTGGATTCTTTTTCTACCCTAATTCTGACTTATATCCTTACTTTTATCACAGATCTCTAAGTCCTCCAATGTAATTCCAAATAATTCATTTTCTTCTTACATTAGGCAGAGATAGTTTCTCCTGTTCTTATTGACATTGCCCTGATTATATATTTACTATAATTATACTCCCTCATGTGTCTGTCAGCTTGTGCTGTGGAGGCTTACATGTTGCTGTGATGCTGAAAGCTATACCAGTAGTATCTCAGATACCAGCAGGGTTACCCATGGTGGACAGGTTTCAGCTGAGCTTCCAGACTAAGACAACTAGGGAGAAGACTTGGCAGCCCGCTCTTGAAATAATTAGCCATTGAAAACCCTATGAATAGCAGAGAAGCAGTTTCTAACATACTGCCAGAAAATGAGCCTCTCCCATCCCATTTGTAAGGCATTCAAAAATCTACTGGAGAAAAGTTGCCTCCTCAAAGAAGAGTCAACCTTAATCACGGGAATGGAGTAACACCTCTGGGACCTCTCCATTTGCTGATGTGGCACAACTCAAAATGAAAAGAAACACAGTGGCTACAACAATGGGCTTAAACATAAAAAAAGATCATGTACATGATAGTGTTCTATGGGGATGGGGTGTAAGGCTTTTTTGAAAAACCTACCACCTGTTCTCTGCACTATAAGTTTTTCATGTGGTATTTCTTTGTTTTATGGAATCTGCTCCTCTAATCTCATATTATTTCCACAATCCCAGTCCCTCCTCTTTTCAAAGGTCTCACAGAAATGCTACAATTATCATTGGCTTTTCTGAATAAACAGGATTAGTCTTCCTTGCTCTGAATTGTTATAAGACTGTATCTTAGCCTTATAGTGCTTATCACTTTCTAACATTTAACATAGTAAGGTTTTAATATAACAATCTATGTATTCTTACTTTCTATGAAAGCATTGAACACTATGATATCAAGGGCTCTTTCTGTAGGCACTTAATGATCATGCTGATACAGTAAGTACTTTCAACTCTTGCCCTTTCTATCACTACAATTATTTTTGTGACTATGTATTTAATGCCATCTTCCTCCTTGGACTATAGGCTGTATTTCAGGAGAGATAATGCACATCTTATTCTTGAGGGCATTCTTATAATTCAGTAAAATGTGTGGTACATAGTAAAAATTCAAAAATATATGGTGTGTGGGAGAGTAAAAGAGACTTTATGATATTGGAAGAGCCTAACATTCCTTCTAAATTTGAGAGCACACAGAGATTAGTATGGCTTTAAAATCAGGAATACATTTTTATATGTTAATTGCCTGAGAAATGATGATCTTTTTATTTTATTTATGACTAGAATACTGACCAAGCAACTTCTGTAGCATGTAATCATTACAAAGAATCCTTATTTTTGTCTTCCACTGTCTCTAAAATTTATTCCTTTGAAGATAGGAGAGTTTCCCCATGATCCATGGGTAAAAGCTATGTAATTCATGATGTTAACTATTTCCTAGGTAATAAAAAGATTTTTGATATTTTAAATGTACCCAACATTCAGAAGTTTGTATACCTCATCTATTAATCAATATTTCAATCTTCATTCACAAGTAAGACTTCTCTCCACTTCCCCAGGCTAGGTCATCTGTAGACAAAATGCATGCTACCAGGAAAAGGAATAGCCTTCATTGTCTTTCTACATTACTTTTCAATTCATTTTCTCCATTTGTCTCTTACTCTCAGATGTAAGATAGGAAAGGAAAAATAGAAATAGAAGAAAAATAATGTCAACATTATTGCCATGTTTTTGTTGTTGTTAGGTGCCATAGAGTTGGTGTCTGATTCATAGTGACCCTATGTACAACAGGCAAAACAGTATTGTCAGTGCTTCTCTGCTATTCATAGGGTTTTCAATGACAGATTGATTTTTGAGAATGGGTTGCCTGGTCCTTCTTCTAAGCCTGCAGTATCTGGTGTTCCCAGGAGGTCTCCCATCCAAGTAGTAACTAGGGCCAACCTTGCTTAGCTTCCAAGATCTGATGGGATAAGATGCCACAGTGCTACAGCTGCAGGCATTATTACCATGTTGTTGTTGTGGTGGTGGTGGTGATGGTTGTGGTTGTTAGGTGCCATCAAGTTGTGTACAACTCATAGATACACTCATAGGATTTTCAATGGCTAATTGTTTCTGGATTGCCTCAGGAGTGGCTTGCCACTTCCTTCTCCCATTTTTGTGATGCTGGGAATCAAACTGGGGACCTGAGAGACTGCAGAGTGGCACTCTACCAATGGAGCCATAGCATACACATATTCTGGAGTAGAAAAATAACAGACCATCATTCCTGGCCATAGAAGACTCTTCTATTCTGAATGTTTTTAGCTTAAGTAACTTTCCTAATTAAAAGCTTCTTCAAGAATATTCATATATTTGTTCCTTAAATAAAACATTGTGATAATTGTATATGGGATATTTTGTTCAGTGAACACATTGCTGAGGACATGTGATGGAACAAACCAGCAACAAGCTTCTAGCTCCTTCTCTGAAGCCTACAGCACCTGGTGTTCCCAGGCAGTCTCCTGCCCAAGTACTAACCAGGCTTGGCCCTACTTAGCTTCCCATATCTGACAGGATTGGATGCCAGGGCGGTATGGTTGTAGGATGTACATATAGAAGAAATCATAAACACCATCTAGATCAGTTTTCCACATTGGGTTCTCTGGACCCTAATAAGGCCAGTTTGATGGAGTTCTAGCTCTTCTCCGGATTCCCATATGCTTCCTCCCCCTACCAAAAAATTAGAGTGCTTATGGACATACACACATACACCTGTGTGCACACACACAGGAACACTTCTACCACACACACACACACACACACACACACAAAACAACAACAACAACAAAAAAACCTTTCTTTTCATTAGTATCTGACTAACTTGGTTTTGGCAAATGATCTTATTTCTTATTTTTCTTCTTTAAAAACAGTGAAAAGTACTAATCTATTTTAATCTTCAAACTTTATAATACTGAAACTTCCAAAAGATAAAAAATATTCTCAAAATCCAAATAGTTGAGTATTAGACAAATGATTCTCAATTTTTTTCCTTTTGGGACTAAATGACTGATTAATTTCCACACGAAACACTTTACCCTAAATGTGTCTGTATTATGAACTGCTCTCTACAAGAGACAGAATGTGGGTTGTACATAACTTTCATTTCATTAGCAGTAACTCTATATATTCTACTTCCACCTGAGAAAGCATTTGTCCATCCACTCATTTCTCCATTCT
Organism: Pedetes capensis; assembly: GCA_007922755.1. Classification (NCBI taxonomy): domain Eukaryota; kingdom Metazoa; phylum Chordata; class Mammalia; order Rodentia; family Pedetidae; genus Pedetes; species Pedetes capensis. Next base: position 33,577 of record VMDO01006913.1, read on the forward strand.
CACCTTCACAGAGTACATTCCTGGCCCTGTGGCAGGCACTGGATGTATAATGGAAAACAGAAATACAATGGTCCTACTCTTCAAAAGAGATACTAAAGAGTAATCTCAAGAATCAATGTGATTACAAACTGATGTAGCTGTTCTGAAGGAAATGAAAACAGTCCATGGGAAAGTATATTTAAAAAGTTAACATAGACTAGAGTGTAATGTTTCCCCAAGAAAATGACGCATGAGGTAAGGTCATAAGAAGGCAAAGTGACATTATTACTCCCTGCTTGGCATCAACTTCTCTTCATGGTGGTCTTCTTGGGAAAAGAGATATTGAAGGGTGAATGTGGGGCTCACCTTTGGTGTTTATTTATACAGAAGGATGTACTCTGTTCTACGCATTAAACAATGTTTGAACACAGTTTCTTCATTTGTTTTCACTAGATATCCTCATTGTTTAGGAAGGAAAAGGAAAGTTCATTACTTTCTATTGTATCAAGTAAAAAAATAGAAACTTAGGCTATTGTATTTTGTAGTGTGGAGGATATTGTTGTCGAGATCTGTGCAGTTGCTTCCTGCATGTAGATAGAACTTGGGATAGGTTACTTAAGCAGGCAGCTATGGTGTAAGAAGAACACACAACTTTTCCAAGATATTGACTGTGAGAAGATATAAAAGAGACCTAATGGCTGGAAGCAGACTTGGAGTCAATGCAAAGTACTTTCTAGAGTAGAAAATATTTGATCATGCTTGTTGATGGCAAATATGCATTGAGAAAAGGAGGTTGAATGGATAATCAGTAATAGGACCATTTCTGTAAGGGCAGCAGCTGAATCAATGCAAAGACCAGTTAGAAGAGTTAGAATTAAATGTGGGGCAAGAAACCTCTTCTAAAACACACACACACACACACACACACACACACACACACACACAGATTTTATGGGATTGTCTACCAAAAGTGGAAGAGTGCTTCTCTAATGGCATCTTTACTGAAAAGTAGGAGTTTAGGAGAAAAGAGGAGGAACAGGCTGGAAGAAGGTTTGAAAAAAATGGAAAGATTTACTATAATCAGTTGCCAGGCCCAGATCCACTCATGACGGGTAGACAGAGTCCTCACATGAGGAAGAATATCTTTAATAAAGGCATTGGAAGGAAAATCCACTGAAAGAGGAGGAGTACTCTTAGCCTCAGAGGGAAAGTCTACCGAGAGGGGAAAAGTACCTCCAAAAGGTCTTTTCATGGAGAGGGACTTGGAACCTCATCTTTTCTTTTTCTTAAATTTTAATTGGTCACTATTGTAGATTTCTGGAAATATTAATGAAAAATAATCTTCTGGCTCTGTGGGCAATGCAATTCAGATTGTGAGTTGTCAAGCCTCAGGCTTTCTTGAACAGGAAATCCCTGAATGACTTCCAACACTTCCAACAGCGTAAACTCCTTAAACAAAAGCCTTCGTAAGGCTTTTGTAAGCAAAAGTAAGCAAAAGCACCCATTCTTCATAACAACAGATGCAATGGGTTGACACACAGGTGACAGTTAACCGCCCTAAATTCCTGCATAAAGTTAAGAGTAGTCAATTGTTACAGGAAATGTAGATGCTCATGTCGTCTGGGTTTATTTCTTTGAAATAATCACAATTTGTCTCTGAGTTCCTCTTCCACTTTGATTGATTACCACCTGACACTCATGTGACAATTGATCAGATGATTCCATCAATGCAACCAACTTCCTTGTCCTTTTTCTGACTTTCATAAGATTTAATGAATTGTAATTCTGTATAAAAAGGTTGGGTTATCTGGAAATAAACGGAACAGATTCACACTGCCTCCGAGCTGCTGTGTCTGTTACCCATTGCTGACTCCTCATCCGCCTTCAGGAAACCCTGGATTCTATCTAGGCTGTAGCTGGTCTGCAGCAATCAGTTATCAGGGAATGGAAAGTGGGCTGACCAGAGAAATGATAGAAATTCCACAGTATGAAGACCCATTTGTGGCAGCTAATTATAATTAATTTATAGTGATATAATTATGTTCTGCAAGCATGAAGAAAGGTGAGGGCCAGGGAGATAGAATTCATCCTATTGGGACAACATACATCTTCATGTATATGAGTTAATGATGAGAAACTTAGAGCAGTTATCATTTATATTTTAAAAAATCCATTGCCCAGAATGTCAGTATCTTTTTTATGACTTATAACACATTACCATCTCAGATGGCAATGTTGAATTACTAATAACTAATTTTTATTAATAACAAATTATTTGTTGATACCCTGTACCACTCACCTCCATGCTTTCTTTGCCAGAGGGTTTTTATAACATGACATAGCATTGCTATGCTAGACTGATGATTTGAATCCAAGTCTTCTCACACTCTGTTCTGAATTTGTGCTATTATACCTTGGCATCTTGCCTGTGGGCTCTTTTGTGTAACTTATTTCAATATATTTAGAACTGTTTTTCTCTTTCCTTTGTTAATACAACCAATACAGCTATTGACAGCCAAGTTCATCTCCAAGAATAATTAGTGCTTCATTTCTTTGTTATCTCCATAAACAGCTTAGAAGACAAAAGAGATATGGCTATGGAATATCTTCCCTTAGTGGATAACCAAAAAGAATATAAAAATTTCTCTTATTTACATTATTCATACTCATGATCATGTGAACTCTGTGCTATTATTAAAGGCAAAGAAGGAGATATCTATTGCCCATCATCATTAACACTGTCATTACCCTAGGGCACAGAGAAAAGACCCAGGAGTTAGTTTCAGTCAAGTTAAGGGAACAGAAATATTTTGTATCATTCAAATCATACTTTAAATCTTAGAATTTAAAAAGAAGGCTATGATATAGGAAGAGAATATGGGCTAAAAAGGTAGTGAGACATTTAGAACATTTGGTAATACTGCTTTAAATCTCTAATAAGTAATTAGAGTACAGTATCTGACAGGACATACGTCAGTCCAATTGAGTCAGTATATTTTTGGTAAGCTTCTTTAGATAGTAGCTATTGGTGTATGGGGTCTCCCTTGTCCATTATATCCTGGAACAACACAAAGAGATCTAGCAATGCAGAATATCGGACTGGGAAACAGAACCTCACTGCATGATTGGGGAGGCATCCTCCTTTGCACTGGTATGATCATATCTTGTGATCCAATAGCACAATGACATGGCAGAGTTTTGGCTTCCCTCCCTATCCTGCCTTTTACCTTTCTTGGCTGAGGTGAATGATTACCTCCCCTAGAGTGGTCAGAAGGCCAAACTTCTAGTCACAGAGTTGCAACAGCATATTTTGGTAATTCAGTGGCTGCCAGTCCTGATCTACCATCTCAACACTAACCAGTATGAACTTCATAAGCCTTGGGCTGCAACTTGTTCCCACAATGCTCTGCCAGGGACCATCTCCCTCCCTAGGTGGTCAGACAGTAGAGAATAAGCCTTTACCACATTGACCCTTATGTCTTATCTAGAATGCAGAACCCAAGAGCATAACAGAAAGAAAGGGTAATTTTCCTACCTGAAGTCTTTGGGAAAATATACTGAAACCATCCCAAGATATTCATAGGACCCTCTATGCCTAGTTGGACTAGCTTGTGTCCAAAGTGAAGACTAAGTATTGCCTTTGCTGGAAATTAGAACCATAGCCAGTTTTATCAAAACTTTTGATAGTTGCAGATGTATGGGAAGAAATAGCTAAAAGCCTGAGAGTAGAAACTCCATGAGATTAAAATTAAAGAAGAGGCTGGAAGAGGAAGCAACTGGATGAGGATAGTGGTTTTAGTAGTATTTGCTTTAACTGCCCCTAAAACCTCCCCAATTGCTATAGGCATGAATTTCTTTTATAAATAAAGTTTTAAACTCAAAAGCCAAAGAACAAAGCATATTTTGATAAATATGGAGAAAGAAAAGTAGTTTTATTGGAGGCACTAAAAACATAACAGTCTAGGAGAGAAACTAAAACAATTACAAGAATAGGAACATGGCTATACATATATAACCAGAAATGCCTAAGTGTTGTTTGGGAATATGTAGGGTTTTTTCCCAAGTGCTACCTTTGAGATATTAGAAATAGACTTTTCACTAGAATTTGTTTTAGTGCCAGTGATTTCAACTTTATTAATAAGTTTAATCTGTGAGGAAAACAGCCAGCTCAATACATAGAAGCATTCACATCTTTTCTCATCCTCTTCAGAAGCAAACACTAAACACCAGAAGAGATTCACTTCAGCTTCCCAAGGAGACTACATTTCCACCAGTCAGAGGTTGCTCAGGGTAACATACTGAGAAAAAGAATTTACTTTGACAGATTTGTGTTTTGGCTACAAAAGAGATTCATTGCCTTGAAGTTTAAAACCTGTTGGGCTTCTATTATCCAAGCTGTATTGACCACAGATGGGAACAATCATACAGTAGTGTGACCTCCATCCTGTCATGGGTCATTACCTGGAAAAAATGAGAATGACCAGTTTGTAGCACTGAACATGTATGACTGTCCATTACCATCTATTTTTGAAAGAAAGACATAATCTTTTGACATGGGTAGTGAACTTGTAGCCAGAATCCTCGTTCTTGGTTCTTTTGCTTCTTACAGATACCTAGAGAAGTACTTACTATCTTTATTTTTTAATATAGGCACTGAGACTTTGTAATGTGACACCGTGCTGGAGAGGAGCTCAACCTCTTTTATTACTTTTTTCAATTTACTTTGGTCAAATCACCTTCAGCTGTATGGGTCATATGTTTGAAATGGGGAAAACATACCTATGTAGTAGATGGTGTACTTCTGAACACAAAGCCTAAGAAAGTGAAAAGTAAGAACTGGCTGCGAAAAAATCCAGGTTTCTCTTTATTCCACTTCATTCAGTTTATTTGATCCTACTTGAGCTTCTTGACTTTCAAAATTGGTGGCATCTTATAATCATCACAATAATGTATATCCTGGGAATAAATATTAGTTGCCAGAATTTTAAAGTCAAAGCACTCTTGAAATTAAATATTGTTGAGTGATTTTATGTTAAAAATTTTAATTTTGAATAAACCACATGCAGTGGTAGTCTCAGAAAAACTTAAATTTGACAGAATGAAATAGAAAGTGTACATTGCCTTCTTTGCCCACCCTGGACATTCTGACAGGAGAAATGACCACACTATGCCTTCATTCTATCTGGAATAGTGAGTGACTGATGAATTCCCTATATATTTGAGTAGATATGATGTGCCAGGTATGTTGTCACGTATTAGAGATACAAAAATGTATAAGATATGTGCCTTGCTCTGTAGGCTTTAATGGCCTACCCAGTAAGTAAAAGAAAATTCTATAACAAAGTTAGACAAATATCCTATGTTCAAAACTTTCTAGTTCATTCCTGATTACATTCATGTTTTCCTGGAAATTTTATCATCTGATATTCCACGTGGTACTGAGCATGTACTACTGGCCAAGCACTGATTTAGGCATCAGGGAGGTAGTGATGAGAAGAGTTATATAGTGTCACAAATGGCTGAGGGTTCTTTTGCTCCATTCAAGTGGAAATAGTGACTAGGGAAGGAGCAAATCCCTTAGTGTTGGCAGCCTTGAACTCCAGAGGCTCTGGGATAGGATTTGGAATACAGAGCTTTATCACCACAGGCCTTGAGAACTAGGGGCTTGGTTTTAGGCTTTCAAGGCCAGAGACTTATGGTGCTAGGTGCTCAGGTAAGAAGCTGATGTCATTGAGCTTTCAGTGTCAGAGGCTTATGACTCCAGGCTTTGAGAACTAGGGGATTTTGGTTCCAGACTTTTAAAGCTAGAGACTTAGAGCCTAAGGTGCTTAATTCAGAGGCTTATTGTATGAGGCTTTGAGTGACAATGGCACAGCACCCAGAAGGTAATATTATAGCTCTGAGCTTCAGGTATTGGGACACTTAGCTCTTAAACCTTTTGTGGCTCTCTGGAACTCTTCTTGAGGCCAGGGTCTACAGTTCTTCCAGTTGACTCTTCTATGCCTCTAACCTTCTCAGCACTTCTTCAGTTCTTTGTCTCCAAACTCTGTGCTCCCAGCTGCTCCTTGGAACTCTTCAAGTTCTTCCTGGCTGCTGGCTGATCTAAAAGATCACATCCAAGGGAGTCTTTGCAGGCTTATAGTCTCACAGCCAGTCTCCAGCCACATTCTAGTTACTGTTACCAGTTGCCTAGGTACAGAAGCCCAGATTTCATGTTTCTAGTGTTACCAGCTCTGCCTGCTCTACCTGTGATAAAGACCACAAATAGCCAATAAAAGGCCATTTACAAGAGGCTTTTTTTAGGGCTTATTTTTGCAGCATGAAGGGAGTCAGTGCACAGGAAGGAAACCTCCAAGACTGACCCCAAAAGAGTGAAAAGCAGATTGTTTATGTAGCTAGAAAAGGAGTGTGGTATGGTTGTGCACAGCTTGTATTTCCACCAATGAAAGCCTTGTTTGTACGTGGTTTTAAGTCCCACCAATCAAAAGACTTGCATAAGCACCAACTACAGTCTTTGTGTGGAATCACTGAAAAGGTGATCCCTTTCCTTTTCTGGCTAAGAATAGCTATAGGATGAGTGGGGTAATCTAGTGTTCACCAAAGCTTGTCTTGGCTAACGTGAAGTCTCCCAAAGCTGGTGCAAATTGTCTGGAGTGTTCATGACTGTCATAAAGCCTTCTAAAGCAGAAGTCATGGTTTCATCAGCAATTTTGGTTGCAGTGTGCCTTGCAGCTGGACTGGAGTTTCCTCAAAGCAACTGCAGAGTGTCCAAAGCAGCTAGGCTATTATGATAACTGTCAGACTTGCTACCAGAGAAGGGATAGTGTGGCTGACAGCTCCTTACTAAAGGTAATGGGGCATTGTCAACTGTCAATCAAAGCAATTGTCTGGCCCATTCTCAACAATTTCACTCATTTAAAACATCAAAGATACTTACAATAAAGACCTAACACAAAATTAACATTCTCAGTAGTACTTAACTGTCCTTAACTCCTAGCCAAATACCCTTAGAATTAGATCATTCTGATCTGTCTCATAGGGCCCTCCCTTCATATGTGTTACCTAATCTACCAACTGAAAAGACTTTCAAACTCCCTCTTACATGAGGATCCATACCTTCATTCAAAAGTGCTTTGACCAATACCATGGTTTCAAGAACAATATTCTGCCTAGACTAGTTGATTTAAACTATACTAGTATTCATGCTGTCTACAACCATACCACCCTGGCATCAGATCTTATCAGATCTTGGAAGCTAAGCAGGGTCAGGCCTGGCTAGTCCTTGAATGAGAGACTGCCTGGGAATATTGGGTGCTGTAGGCTTGGGAAAAGGATCTGGCAGCCTACTCCCCAAACAATCAGCCACTGAGAACTCTATAAATAGCAGAGAAACACTGACAATAGTGCCAGGCAAGTCTCAGTGTTGGGAAGTGTTTCATTCTATTTTATATAGGGCCATTATGAGTTGGATCTGACTCAATGGCATGGCACCAAACACCAAGACTATTCATGCTAATAAAGAGGAAAGTCTACCTGGGTAAATTGAATGCATAATCACATTACAGAGCTGTTAGTTTCAATCTCTTTGATTACAAAAATTTTTTAAAGCTCCATGAAATGTTGCAAAATTATTTGCTGAGTTACAACTTTTTTCCAAAAACCATTAGTCATACACATTGGAAAAACAGTGAATCAATATATTCTTTTATTAAAATTTTAATAAATATTATTAAACTTTTACTAAATTTTATTAAAATTTAAATAACTTTTTAACACCATGCAGGACTCTTAGAATATAAAAAGATACATGAATTGCATTCCTTGCTCTCAAGACATTCATTAATAGAGACAGAAGTAAATGAAGTACCTACATCCTTGAGAAAATACACTCTTGATAAAATAATATTTTTTCACCATTCTCTACAAGCTTTCATATTTAGGCTATTTATGACCTAGTTTTAAGGGCTAGGGTTTAGCTCAGTAGTTAGAGTGCTGCTTTGCACTCTCTGAGGCTCTGGGTTCGAACTCAAGCACTGCAAAAATGGGAGAAATAACTGGTGGCCCACTCTTGAAACAGTTCTGGAACAATCAGTCATAGAAAACATGAATAGTGGGGAAGCACTGACATAGTGCTGGGCATGGCACAGTGTTGGGGAGTGTTTCATTTTGTTGTATATAGGGTTGTTACGAGTCATACCCGACTCAACAGCACTAACAACAACAACAGCAACAACTGTGGAAACAGAGAAGAGAAAAAAAAAATTTTAAAGGAAAAAAGGAAAAGGAAAAAAGGGGGACTTGCCATGATTCCCCTAGCACCAATTAGACTAGCTCCGGTTAGACTCCAAGGTCTCTGGATAAGGGAAGTTGCAGCACCTAAGCAGAATGTGCAAAATAAGTTAGTCAGAAGGAAGTCATCTGTAGCACTAAGCAGGATGTGCAAGATAAGGGAGACATCTGGAGCTTATCTAAGGACAGGATGACCTCTGAGGAAGGAAAAATCCTCTATATATCCCTCCCCTTAACCGCTAAAGAATTCTCACTTCTGTAGCCTTGGTTCCTTGCCCCCTACCCTATAAAGCCCTTAACCAATGTGAGTTGGCTGCTGCTTTCTGAAAGTCCACTCCTGGGACTGAAAGTAGCCAGCTGGCCGGTCTAAATAAACTTTTCTTCTCCCGATCCGTTTGTTTGTGTCTTGGAGTATTTTCCTGGGGTCGAGCCACTGGGTACAACACCACCACAACAACAACATGTCTTAAGCTTAATTGGAAATTCTTACCTTTCGAGACACTTCTATCTTAATAGCTGCAAGAGACATTTTCCCTGACAATTTATGTAGATATTTCAACTACAGAATTTCCTGTTAAAATTAGCCCTGATTAGTAAAAAACAAAAATCTGCATGTATATATAAGATATTCTTTTCAACTACTAAAATAAAAAACTACATACTAATATACGTCTCCTGTACATTTTACTTCTACTGTTCCTTAGAATATAGTGCTATTTAGCCATGTTCTCTTTTAGGAAAATCTAGACATGACACATTATTGCTCATTGCCTGTGTGTTGAGAGGATGCCATTTCTCATTTTCACTGTCTCATTTCTTTTGGGTAAGGACAGTTTAATTCTTTGTGTCTTTCATATTTAAGTGATTCTAAGAATACACATCTTTACTTTTCCCATTTTTTATTTGGTCCTTACAAATAACATGAAAAACAGTTTGATATTTTAGGCTGTTTTTGGCACACAGTAAATCTCATTGGCATTAGATTGAGTTAAAATGTTTTCCCTTCCCTTTCAGAATCATGCTCCTGCTCCTTTTGGCAGTCACTGAGAATTTCGGATGGAAAACATACTGGATAGTCCTGCAGCTGGCTGGTACTTTGAATGACTAGACATGAAAAGTGATAGTTTTCAACTCTTTACTGTCTCTAGCAGCTGGATTTCTAGAGATGCCAAATCCCCTCTGAAAAAAATTCAAGCCCTTCTCAGTCACCATTCTTACTCTTTCTTCACTGGCATCAAGAATCCTTATAGCTCAAATAATGTATATTGAATATATATGATTATCTAACTTTACAACCTCTAAGAAGTACCTTCAGTAATAATCCCTAATGAACAAAACCCAAGATACTTCTCTAATATTTTTATGTCTTTTTTCTCTCTCTTTCTCTTCCATTCCTAAATATTTGTAGAATTTTAATTTAGTCTGGGATTATTACAATATAAACATAGAATAATAAAAACTGAATATATTCTATGTTGTATATATTTTCAGTTTTAACAATGTTTTACCATGGATTACTATTGTATAAATATTAAATCAATATGTTTTTTTAGCCAAGATATTAAATTTTCACATTTTCAACTGCTGTCTGGGTGCCCTACATGATTTAAGATTTGGTTTCAGGACAATCTCTTATGGAAAGATTATACTTTTATTTGCTCTCTCTGACATGGGAAGACTGTAACTTAAGTGCAGAGGATCCTGGTTTAAAAGACAAAGTTGTTTCTGAATGTTATCAGTATAGAAAAGTGATTTTGCCATTGCTGGAGTGAACAGTGCTGCATTGCCTACACAATTGCTGTGGCTTCTAGGGCCATTAGGTTCAGTTTACCGGCCACTAATCTCCTAACCCATAATCACTCACAAAGGACATGATAACTTCGGCCTTTGAAGATCAGCTCCGGTAATGATACTTCTGTTTGATTATTTTACAGGTTCCTGCTTTGGTCCTTGCCCAGCCATCTGGTCCCTTCTATTTGTTTGCCTTGGATTTCTGGGTCATAAATTGTGGCTAGTATTACCTTATATGTTGCAAGATGGAGCTCTGAGCAGTCAACTGGGTATCTGCATTGAGTCACTCACTAGAACATCCTCACAGTCATTATGGTAACTAGTGAGTCACTCAGTTCCTCCATTTCCCCTACAGCTTCCTTCCCCCTTACTTCTTACTCTTCAGCCTCTACCAGCAAAACAGGCAATTTCTCTTTTTAGACATAGAGTTGAGCCTTAGATTGAGTGTCCAAGATTCAAGAAGGCAGAAACAGCAACTGCAAATCTCTTGAGGCCTAGGTTCATAATTCTACCTTCTTGAGGTTCAGAACTTCTGTTCTTAGCAGAACTTCACCTTCTACTGCATTGTACTGAAAAAACAAAAAAGACCTGGTCCAAATCAGATTACAGGAATATTAAACTCAATCTTTAATGAGAGAAATAGTGAAATCACATTGCAAAGGTTCAGAAATGTGAAGCATTTGTCTTTGAAAACCATCTACCCTATGACCTCAATTATATTTTCCTTTCCCATGTGCAAACCACATTTACCCTCTTTCACATGTCTCCTTTCCTTAGAGTATCAGGCCCCAAACCTAGGAATTTGTAAATTGGGTCAGGTCTGGATATGAATTGTCAGGAGTTCAGTTGAACTATAGAGAGATGATCTATCAGTTGCTGGAGCAGTTGATTAGAGCAAAAAGCTAAAAATGAAAGCAACAGTAAAGCAAGAATGTAAACTGGAGAAAGTTTCCACTCCTCATGTTCAATTACTCCCCATGAATGATGTACTGCTTAAGGATTGCCAAATGACAGTTTTACCAATGTTTGTGGCATGACATAAGTTGCTTTTTTGAGCTACCTATGGCAGCTTCTTCATTGCACTTTCTCTCCTACCAAATCGTTATTTGCTAATGTCGCATATTTTAGATTTTTGCTGTAGTAACACTGTACTCTGAGTATAAAATTTTGTCAATTTTCTTGCTTTGTATGACAAACCAACCTAAAATTAACTTATGACTTAAAACAGCAGATTTCTTTGTAGTTACTTTGGTCTGGAGCCCACTGGGAGTTTCTTTTAGTCTCAGCAGGAGCCACTCAGGTAGCCAGTTATTAAGACACCTGACTGGGGCTGAATGGGCTGAGATGGCCCTTTGCGTGTGTTTGGCAATTGATATTTCCTGACAACATATCTTGTTGTCTCTCATTGGCAAGAAGGCAAATCTGGTTTCCTTCACATGGCGACCTCTGCATTCCAAAAGACAGTGTAGGCTGCAATGCCTCTTGATGCCTAGGCTTAGAACTTCCCCAGTAAATCTTGTACAACACTCTGTTGGTTGAAACAAAAAAGAGGCCTGTGCAGATTCCAAGAATGGGGAAACAACTAGGCCTCTTAATTAAGTGATCAAAAAAATAACACTTCAAAGAATTTTGATGCAGGAATGAGAAGAATTATTGTAGTAAAGATACATTATAAATATATCTTGCTATAAGGAAATTAGGCTAGTATTCAAGTATCTACAATATAAATAATACTACTTACCTATCTAGCCAGTGTAAAAGCATCATTTTAGATCTGATTGGTAAGTCTAATGATGAAATAGCCTCAACCACCAAACTGATTCCCTCCCCCTAATACACAGACATTTATTTATACATATATGCAGTTTCTGAGTAGCATGTTAGCCACTTTTCTTTAAACTTAAATTGTTTTCCTCCCTATTTATTTTCCTTTCCATGGCAGAACATTTTCAAACTTTCTAGAATGGAATATTAAGGCTCTATTTTACATACATATGTTGTCTGAACATTATTGGTGTACAAGGAGATGAATAGAACACAAAGTGATAGAAATAACATGTCCAGCAAAAAATTAAATAATATACTTTATTTTTTAAAAAAAGACTTCAAACAGAATTTGCACATTTTTGTTAAAGTTGTTAAAGTGTACTGATTTTCTTTATTTAGAAAAATCTAAGGTCTATCAGATAAACCAAGCTACATAGTCAAGACCTAAATAAAAGATTTTAAACAGTTTCCAAATCAGAATATTTCTATTGAGAGCAGGACTCTGAAGATGATGTAATGCATCATCATTATTATGTATATTACTGAATAGGAAATATACTTTATGCTCTATAATACAAATTTCTAGCCAGGTGCCATGTTGCATGCCCATAATCCCAGTTACTCAGGAGCCTGAGGTAGGAGGATCACGAGTTTGAGGCTAGAGGCAGCCTGTGCAACTTACAAAAACCCTGAGTTCAGTCTGTCATAACTGCAAAATAAAAATAAATAAAAACTTCTAATTTTTCCTGTCATATTTTTTCATTATTTTTTGCACACCTTTAACAACTTTCTCAGGGAAGAGAAAGTGATTTTTTCCTTTTTTTTCCCACTTGATTTATAGTAACTATAACCAATTTTTTTCTTATTGATCCTTTAGTGTTTCTTTCTTAATTTAGTTTTTTCAGAGTTCATTATTGCCAGACAATGACTTTAGATTCAGTGGAAGCTACACAGTTTTAGGTAAGAAAATTAATGCCATCCTCAAATAACTCACAGCTTGGTCAACATAATGTCTACAGTCTCTGTAAACTAATAATCAAAATAAAGTTGATTTCAGTTTTGCTTTGCCCATCACACATCTGTAGAATTTTTAAATGTTCAATTTTTAAAAATGATTAATTCTGTTATCAATCTTTTAAAACCACAAAATGAGCTATCTGTGATTTATATCTATGTCATTCATGAATATATCTATGATTTAATCATAAACCTCTTACCTATTTTGGCCTAACAATTTCCTGATTTTTCTCTGTTCCTTGAATGCAGGAAATTTATGTTTCAGGGATTCTATTACTAATAAGAAAAATACAAAAATGATTCTGATATTCTGGAAAGTCTATTTAATTATAGCACTAACAAAAGTAACCATGAGAAACAAATTTGCTAACATTTTAATACATGTTTTCAAAATTTCTTGAAAATTTTCTAAATATGATTTTTATGATAGTTACTTAAAGTCTGGACTGGAAGTAATTTGAAAGATAGCCTTTGAAAAATTAGGGCCAAATTGATCCTATTGAAATGATGTAGTGGTTTGCATGATTATATGAATAAATAAGGACGGACCAAAATGAATGATCAGAATCACTTATCCTTCTAAATTTAACACACAACTGTATAATTTTAGTATTACCATCTTAATTGTTTCTAATATTTTTGTTCATACACTCATTGATACAATTTGTAGGCAAAGTATCTGGGACATACTCTTTATGCCATGACATAGTTTAGTTCATGGATCATTAAAGTTTTAAGGAAATCAATAGCAGCTGTTCATTAACCTATACCTCTTCCCCTGGTGTAGCATGCTGTCTTCTTCTATACTCTAGATGTTCATCAACCTATACCTCTTCCCTTGGTATAGCCTGCTTGCTGTCTGCTTCTATACTCTTTACCCTGACTTCCCACTTGAAAGGCATTTTAGAGACTTGAATGAAAGTATACTTTACACTCAGACTCATGACTAATTTATATATTACTTTTTTCCAGAATTTTCACCTCAGATAATCTCATCTCATTACCCAGAATCATGGAAATATTCTGAACTCATTGAAGGAAGTACTGCATATTGGTGGGTACTGTGACACATGCCTATAATCTCAGTGACTCAGGAAGTGTAGACAAGAGGATCTCAATTTCAAGGCCTGAGGTAGACTAACTTAGTGAGACTCTGCCTAAGATTTAAAAAAATAAATAAAATGGGCTGCAGTGCAACTCAGTGCTGTTTTGTCCAGTCTGCATTCTCTGCCATTGCTTTTTGGCAAGCCCACCAGAGGCCTGATAGATCCACCCAATTTTAGACTGTAATCTACAAAACTATGAGTAAAAATGAATTTTTTGTATCATGTAGCAGGAACCTTGAAAGAATGGACTCTAAAGAATTAAAATTCCTCCAGGAGATTACATGCTGAGAAAAGAAATAGCCTGAAGCTATGGTGACAGTAGGAAAGGACTTATAATTTATCTCACTAAATCTATGTTCTTGTTACCTGCTATTGAGTCAGGTCAGAATGATACCAACCAACCAAATGTGCAACACAATAAAATACCACACAACGCTGTGAAATGCACATGATCTATTTTCATGTTTAGTTTCATTGTTGCAGTTACAGTGTCAATCCACCTTACTGAGGGTCTTCCTTTTATTATTGACCTGCCACTCTCCCAAAAATGATATCATTCTCCAGGGAATGGTCCCTCCTGATTACATGTCCAAAATACGCAGTCTAACCATCCTTGCTTCCAAGGAGCACTCTAGTTGTACTTCTTCTAGGACAGAGCAGCTGGTTCTTTTAGCAGTCTGTGGTATATTCAATATTCATTTCCAGTACCATAATTCAATAGCATCAATCCTTCTGTCTCCCTGATTCACTGTCCAGTTTTCCTAAGCACATGATGTAACTGGAAAAACAATGGAATGAGTTAGGTGCACCTTCATCTTTAATGTAACATCTTTGCTTTTTGACACTTTAAAGAGCTCTTTTCCAACAGTTTTTCCCTATGCAATGCATCTTTTCATTTTTTGACTACTGCTTCCACAGGTGTTGATTATAGAACCAAGTAAAACAAAATCATTGACAACCTCAATCATTTCTCCCTATATCATGAAGTTGCTTAATGATCCAGTTGTAAGAATTTTTGTTTTCTTGATGGTGAGGTGCAATCCAACTGAAGGCAGTGTTCTTTGATCTTTATCAGTAAGTGTTTCAAATCCTTTTTAGTTTCAGCATGGAAAGTTGTGTCATCTGCATAACACAGGTTATTAATGAGTCTTCCTCCAATCTTGATGCCACATTCTTTTCATAAAGTCCAGCTTCTCAGATTATTTGCTCAAAATAGAGATTGAAGAGATATTGTGAAAGAATATAGTCCCAATGCCCACCTTTCCTGAGTTTAAACCAAACAGTGTTTCCTTGTTTTGTTTGATTGATGGCCTCCTGATCTATGTGTAGATTCCTCATAAGTATGATTAACTGTTAGAGTATTACCATTCTTCTCAATGTTATCCATAATTTGTTGTGATCCACACAGTCAAATGCCTTTGCATAGTCAGTAAAACATAGATAAACATGTTTTTATAGTCTGTGCTTTCAATCCAAATCCATCCGATGTCAGTAATGAGGTCCCTGGTTTCATGGCTTCTCCTGAATCTGGCTTGATATTCTGGGAGTTTCCTGTGAATACATGGCTGCAGTCACTTATGAATAATCTTGAGCAAAATTTTATTTACATGTGATATTAATGATATCATTTGATAATTTTCACATTTGTTGGATCTGCTTTCTTGAGCCTAGGCATCAATATGGATCTCTTCAGGCAATTTGCCATGTAGCTATTTTGCAAATTTCCTGGCATAAACAAGTGAGTACCTCTAATGCTTATCTATTTGTTGAAACATCTCAATTAGTATTCCAACAATTCCTGGAGCCTTTTGTTTCACCAATGCCTTCAAGTTAGCTTCCACTTCTACCTTCAGTACCATTGGTTGCTGATTGTATGCAATTTTTTGAAAAGGTTGATCATCCACCAATTGTTTTTGGTATAATGATTCTATGTGTTCCTTCCATCTTTTTGATGTTTCCTATGTTGTTTAATATTTTCCCCACAGAATCATTGACTATTACCACTTGAGGCTTGAATTTTTCTTCAATTCTTTGTTATTGTTTTTGTTGTTAGATGCCCTTGAGTTGAGTCTGACTCATAGTGACCCTATGTACAACAGAATGAAATACTCCCCAGCACTGTGCCATTCCCAACACTATTGTTAGTGCTTTTCTGCTCTTCATAGGCTTTTCAATGGTGGATTGTTTTGGGAGTGGGTTGAGAGGTCCTTCTCCGTAGCCTGCAGCACCTGGTATTCTCAGGTGGCCTCCCATCTAAGGACTAACCAAGTTGACCCTGCTTAGCTTCAGGCAGGATCAAGATGCCATGGTGCTGTGGTTACAGACTTCAATTCTTTAAGCTTGAGAAGAACAGAGTATGTTCTTCTCTTTTGGTTTTCAATTTCCGGCTCTTCGCACATGTCATAACATTTGATTTTGTTTTCTCAAGCTGTCCTTTGAAATCTTCTGTTTAGTTCTTTATCTTTACCACATCCTCCTTCTACTTCAGCTGCTCGAGGTTCTAGGCCAAGTGTCAGAGTCTCTTTGAACATGTAATTTGATATTTTCCTTTTTTTCCTGCCTTTTTAGTAAACTTTTGCCTTCCTCCATGAATGATGTCTTTGATATCATGCCACAACTTCTCTAGTCTTTGATCATTAGTTTGTAACACATCAAGTCTGTCCTTGAGATGGTCTCTGATCTCAAGTGGGATATAATCAAGGTCATACCTTGGCTCTCATATGTTTGTTCTAATTTTCTTCAGTTTCAGTTTGAACCTGCATATGAATAGTTGATGGTCTGATTCACAGCACCTGGTCTTGTTCTGACTTTTGATAATGAGCTTTTCCATCATGTCTTTCCACAAATGTAGTCAATTTTGTTCCTACAACAGTTTTTCCCAATGGAATGTGTGTTTTGACTTCTTGACTGCTGCTTCCATGAGTGTTGATTATACAACCAAGTAAAGGAAAATCTTGGACAATCTCAATCTTTTCTCAACTTATGAAGTTGCTTGCTGACCCAGTTGTAAGGATTTTGTTTCATTGATATTGAGTCACAATCCATACTGAAAGCTGTGTTCTTTGATCTTCATCAACAAGTGTTTCAAATCCTCTTCACATTCAGCAACCAGAGTTGTGTCATGCATATAGCACAGGTTGTTAATGAATCTTCCTCTAATCATGACACTGTGTTCTTCTTCATAGAGTCTAGCTACTCAGATTATTTACTCAGCACAGAGATTGACGAGGTATGGTGAAAGGATACAGTCCTGATGCACACCTTTCCTGACTTTAAAACAGGCAATGTTTCCTTGTTTTGTTCAAACCAGTGCCTCCTGATCCATGTACAGATTCCTCATGAGTACAAGTAAGTGTTCTGGTATTCCCATTCTTTGCAATGTTATCCATAATGTGTTGTGACTTATATTCTATCATTGGCAACATTGTACTTCAGGACAGATCTTGAGATGTCCCTTTTGATGGTAAGTGCAACCCCATTTCTCTTTGTGTTTCCCAGCATAGTAGATCATATGATTATCTGTTTCAGAATGGCCAAGACTAGTCTATTTTGTCTCACTGATGCATAGAATGTCAATGTTTATGTGCTCCATTTCACTTTTGATGATTTCTAAGTTTCCTAGGTACATTCCAGGTTCCAATTTTTAATGGATGTTTACAGTTGTTTCTTCTCATTTTGAGTCATGTCACATCATCCAGTGGAGGTCCTTGTAGCTTTACTCCATTCCTGTCTTTAA
This sequence comes from Pedetes capensis, assembly GCA_007922755.1. Lineage (NCBI taxonomy): Eukaryota > Metazoa > Chordata > Mammalia > Rodentia > Pedetidae > Pedetes > Pedetes capensis. The sequence continues at coordinate 51,262 of VMDO01006913.1, forward strand.
GGTCAATTGAAGGCATATCTTCTCTCATCTTTTGAGTCACCTCCAACCTGAGGGGCACTATATCTGACATATTTCTGTGGTATGCATAGGGTCTTCAATGGCTAATTATTTGGGAAATTGATTGCTGGGTTAATATAAATATTTCCAGGATTTTGTTTTATCTTTGCTTTAAATTGTAACATTTCCACAAGAAAGGTAGAGAGACATTGAGAATTTTTCTCTCCTTAGTTCTCTCCAAAACTAAATGTTTTTCTCTTTACTAATTCCTATTTCCCTGTTTCCTTTTGAAAAGCAGCAGGCTATCAACCTGGTAGATTCAGGTAGCAATATTTGCAGAGCCAGCCAGATGAAACATTTATAAGTAACTGTTCCTTGATGGTTTGGAATGTTAGGGAATTCCCAGCAGCTGCCAGCATCTCTGGCTTTTTTTTTCCCCTTTTTTCCCAATGTGACAGTATTTGTTGCCTATAAACACAAATTGGGAAAGAGAAAAGGATTTTGTTTCTTGACCTGGTCTTGTTTTGAAGAGTGCTCTATCATTACATTTTTCTGTTTGGAAAATTCCCAGAAAACTCATGTGGTCTGTTTTTTTGTTTTGTTTTATTTTTTTTGTTTTTCTTTGTTTGTTTTCCTTTATTTTCTTGTTACCAATTTGTAAAGAGATTTTGAGAAAAATCAGGTGCATTTTCATTCCCTGTCATTTTGGGAACTCTTTTCACCCAGTTGAATATTATAAAAAAAGATTCCCTGTCTGGGGCTGGAACCACCATTTGGTTATGTGCCAGTGAAATACGGATTTAGTTTGGAAAAATGCTCACTTTGTTTAAGTATACTTATTTTGTATGGGCCCATATAGTCTGGTTTGGCACTTATCTGTTTAGGTCTTTTCTTTTTTGGGAGAATTGTTGTGTTCCTATCCATTAGGAATCCTTCATCTCCACACTTGGAGCTTAAACAGCTTTCCCATGGGGATTAATAGCAGTGTATTAGGCACCCTGAAAAAATGGACTTTAAGTAATTAAAATTCCGCCAAGAGCTCCCATGCTGGGAATGGAAACAGCCTGAAGTTTTGGTGCCAGGAGAGCTACCTTCTCACCTCCCACAAGGAAAAGACTAATAAATAATCTCATCACTAAATGTTCATGTGCATATTTTCTGGCTTTTGTTTCATCTTTTCTGTAAGTTGTAACACTGCTACAGGAAAGGTGGAAAGAAGCTGAGAAATTTTCTTTTCCCACTGCTGGCCAAAACAGTGCAACAACACTTCTTCCTTTATCAGTCTTTCTCCTAGGTTTTCTTTTATAGAGTGACGTCCTACAGATTTCAGATTCCGTCCTCTGGTAATACTTTCATAAGTTAGTTATCTCAGGTATTTTGTTATATTGATGGAAAGCAAATGTAAGACTCGGCTTCCCAGAGGGAGACCGTGTCTATCCAAAGTGTTCTCAATGAGAGATGGAGACCTGAGCTGCTGCAAGCGCAAAGGATTTTATTGTCCGACGTGTCGGGGTCTACTCAGCTCCATCGAACGAGAGAGCGAGAGAGCGAGAGAGAACCCGAAAGCAGAAGCGAGGGCTTTTTATACCCTTACAGAAGCAAAATGGCGGGTTAGCTGACTGGTACAACTTTGATTGGTCACATTGGTTGACTTTTAAACTGATTGGTTAAATCAAATAGCAAGGCGCAAGCAGGAAGGGGGAAGGTTTTGGGAAGGGGGAAAGTTTCGGCATTCTGAGACGTTGGTGTCAGCAGATGTGGGCTGACGGTAACAGGAAGGGGCAGCTTAAGATAGCTCAGGACCTCCCAAGTTGGGAGGGGTGGGGTCTCTCTGAGGCAGTGGAAAATTTTTCTTAGCCTGATCTATAAAATGGCTTTTCTATGGCTAAGCTGGGTCCTTCATTCCCCCATTCTTTTTGAAAACTATTTTAATCTTAAAATAGTAGCTTGTTGTTGTTGTTAGGTGCCATTGAGTCGCTATCCGACTCATAGCGACGCTGTGTTCAACAGGGGAAACACTATTGTCAGTGCTTCTCTGATGTTCATAGGGTTTTCAATGGCAGATTGATTTTTGGGAGGGGGTTGCCAGGTCCTTCTCCCAAGCCTACAGCTTCTGGTGTTCCCAGGTGGTCTCCCATCCAGGTACTAACCAGGCCTGACCCTGCTTAGCTTCCGAGATCTGACGGGATCAGATGCCACAGGGCTACAGCTGCAGGCCAAAATAGTAGCTACAATTCATGATTTAAGAATTGGGTCCCATCATTTTCATCATCAGAATTATAACCATCATCATAGCTTTCTCTATTATTATAATCAGGACCGTCACCATATTTACCATCATCATACCTTTCTTTTCCATCATCATATTAATCCATGTTTGGCCAGATTTCTATTTAACATCTCAACATTGAATGCTTTTAACTCGGTTACAAGCAAATACATTTTTTTTTCACCATTGGCTTATCAGCTATACAACTTTCCTCATCCCTCAGTTTTCACTTCCACATAGGCCTTCTTCCAAACTTGTTTTTTACTTTCTGTCAGATACCTACACAATCTTTCTCAAATTTCCCTAAGTTCCTGGATTTCTGTGTCCTTCAGTTCACATGGATTCCTCTGACAGTCAGAAAACAAAAGAACAGTAGTTTTAGCATAGTACAATTATTCAGAAAGATTTCTTTTTAAGCTTTTACAAATTCATTTGCACATCTTTAAGTTTTAACATCATTATTACATAATTAAAATAACTAGAAGGAAATAAGGAAAAGTCATCCCAGAGTTCATGTTTCCAAGCATTCTAGAAAGGTCCTGGTAACACAGTTTTATAGCTTGCAAGAGGTAACATCATCATGCTGTGACAACGAGTTTACAGGGTCCCTCATGTGGGATGTGCAGGTGCATCTCACACGTATAGGAGGGAAAGGTAGGAGGTCAGGACACTTAGCGCCAGTCTCCAAGGTCAATTTAGTCAAAGCCTCCTTTAAAGTTCTATTCATCCTTTCTATCTCTCCTGAACTCTGTGGTCTATACATGCAATGGAGTTTTCAATTTATATCTAAAGCTTCACTAATTAATTTAGAAATGCTGGCCGTGAAGGCCTGGCTATTGTCGGACCCCAGAAATAATGGGAGACCAAATCAAGGGATTATTTCCTATATTAATTCCTTTACATAGAATTTGCACTGTCCCAGACTTAGTTGGAAATGCTTCAGTCCATCAGAATAGGGTCAATAAACGCTAGTAAATATTTATGACCATAACAGCTTCTTTTAATCTGTATAAAGTCTAGTTCCTAATGTTCTAACAGTTGGTTACCCTGGTACCTTACTCCTTGTTGCTTAGACGTTCATCTGGCGGTGTTTACCTGGGCACATCAAGCACATCTGGAAGTAACATCCTCAGCTATAGAGGTGATGTCAAGTTGAGTGGTGACAAGCTGACCTAATTTGGTAGTCCCCAAGTGAGAGGCTTGATGGATCTGAGTAATCAAGGTGCATCCTAAAGGCTTAGTGAGCATGTAGCGCCCATCAGGGTGTCTCCATCATCCTCTAGAGTCTTAGGTCCAATTTTATTTTGATAAGTTCCAACCTCTTCCTTTGAGTAGTTAGGTTTTTCTGGGAGAACTGGGACTGGGGATTAAAGGCATCATTTCCTCAGTCCTTTCATATCCAGCTCATCTCTTTTTTGATGTCCCTTGCAGTGAGTAACTGCCATTTATTTAGGCAGTCAAACAGCCTCTAAATGTCCCAAAATTTCCTTATTTGACGGTCTTTTTTCTAAGGTTAATAGACCTCTTATAAATTTTCCCATGTTTGTGGAGAGTAGCAAAAGCGTATCTACTATCCGTATAGATGTTTACAGTCTTTTCCTTAGTCAGGGGCAGGGCCTGAGTGAGAGCTATAAGCTCTGCACGTTGAACAGAAGTCTCATATCCCAATGCTGGGGCCCATATTACCTGCAGATCTTGATTTACCACAGCCGCACCAGCATAGCAAACTCCATCCAGGACGAAACTGCTCCCATGCGTGAAGAGAGTTTCTTCTGCATCTGGCAGAGGCACATCCTTTAGATCAGGCCGATGTCCATGCTGGGCTCAAATAATCTCCAAGCAATCATGAAACCGCTGGGTAGGGTTATCATCTGGGAGCAACGTGGCTGGGTTTAGGACCATGGCTTTTTGAAACTGGAACCGAGGCTGATCTAGTAATAGGGCCCAGTATTGGGTTAACTTGGCATTTGAGAGCCACTTCTCAGGAGTCCCTCGCAACAGCCCATCAATTGCATGTGGGCTTCAATGGATAAATCTTAGCCAAAGGTCAGCTTATCAGTCTCTTTCATCAGAAGGCCTCAGCAGCCATCATCTGTAAACACGTTGGCCATTTGGCTGTCATCAGATCCAATCATTTAGATAAGTAAACAAGGCTGCTACTGGATTCAATCGTTTAGGCAAGTAAGCAATCGGTCTCTTCCATGGGCCCAACTGTTCAATCAAAACTCCTTTTGCTATACTTCACCAGGAAAAGCTGAAAGGTCTTAGTAACATCAGGAAGGGCAAGTGCAGGGGCTGTTTTAAGTCATCAAATGCCTTTTGCTCCACCTCTGTTCAGACTAATGGCTCATGTGTCCCTGCACTGGCTCTATACAAAGGTTTAGCTATCTCAGCCAATCCTAAAATCCAAAGGCAACAGTATCCCACAGAACCTAGAAATTCTCTCATTTGCTTCTCTGAGGTAGAGGTGGGAATTTTTAGGATTGCCTCTATCCATTTGGCTGAGAGACACCACTTATCTTCTGGGGAGTCCTGGCTATTGTAGACCTTGAGGGCAATGTTCATAAGTTCCTTCCTATTCTTTCCTTCAAATCTTTTTAATCTCTGGATCTTTCTTCTAATGTCTGGGGCCGACTGGGCTACAAAGGCCAAATTCATAGCCCTCCAATTTTCATTTGCATACAGTTCAATAGGCTACAAGACAGGTATGCTTCTAGGAGGCATTCTAGGAACACAGCAGGACACTGAGGAGCCCTGCTGAATAACGCCTACCTTGGACAAATTCATAGGCTTCCTAGCAGTCCCTCATAACCTGGCTAGGAGATGCTGGTGATAGGTGTTCAGATTCAGCCTACCTGTAGCGGCATTCGGTTCCCAGGTGGGGCAGGTAGTAAGCAAAACGTGGGTGAGTTGGGCCTGTCCGTCCAGCAATGTGTCACCATTGGGCCCAAGGACCAACTTTTGGGCCTCGTTCAGGATTCATTCACATTCTTCAGATTTGAAAAGAGTCTGCAAGAGTTGCTGACAATCATCCCAAGTAGCCTGGTGGGTAAGAAAACAGCCTCCAAAAGGAATGTAAGAGCTTGGGATTTTTCTGAAAAAAAGAAGACTCTGACATTTCCATTGTATATATCATTAGTACCTATATAAGGCCTCCAAGAGTACCCCCCAGGGGAGAAGAGTAGGCCCACAAAAGACTCAACATCAACCAAGTGTAGTCCTCCCAGGGGTGGACCCTGGAATTGCACTGGGAAAGTCACAGGGTGACGGAAAACATGAACCAACAACTCAGCAGGCTTAGGGCTTTGCAGCCACCAAATGCAAAAAAACATAACTGGTCTCTAATCAGTCAGACTTCTGAGGGGTATGACAGCTCACCTTATTACAGAAAGGAAAATGCCAGTGGTCAGAGTGGTCCTCTGGCAAACATATTACAGTAGTTTGGCCAAAAAGGCAATCAGAAGGAGGATACCCTAAATGGCAGGGGAGGCTCTGAAATTCCTTATCCAAGATGCTAGGACAGCGTCCTCAAAAAGAGGGCCTCAATCTGCACAGACAAAGGGGCCTTGAGGTCAGGGACTACAACAGAGGCAAGACAAGTCTTCAAGAAGGACTTGTAGGAAGAGAGAGAATCTGGCCAGAAGGGAGTCAGACATCAGAGAGACAGATTCAAAAGACGAACAAGAGGAGGGATCCCAGAGATAGATTCAGAGATTCAGAAGACAAACTAGGGGAGGGGCCTGTCATTGAGCCTGGGGCCCTGGATTGCCTCAGGGGGTGCCTTCCCCAGGGTCTTCAACTGGCAGGGCTAATCAGGGCTGGAGACTAGTCCAGGCTCCTGTGGGTGGATCTTTAATCGGCATTGCTCACATATTCCAAAATCAGGCAGACTCCCCATAGTGCAGCTTCTCAATCCCTGCACTAATCCAAAATACAGATAGGGGAACATACACCGCAAAAACACAAAAGATGAACAGAGCAATTCTTGATGTACATACCATAAAGTTGAAAATGAAGCATGTCCCATTTTACCTTTTTTTTTTTAAACCTAAACCTTATGTACTTAATATCATCTTAGAGGAACTAGGCATAAAAAAAGGAAGCTTTCAAGTTCAGCATAAAATGGACTCCAAATTCAGCTGCTGCGTCTGGAGAAAAAGCAAATATGATGTGAGACAACATACAAGACAAAGGGGTCACTGGTTTTAATGATGAAGTTCCCATGATGTTAAGGACGACCTGAAAGCTAAACAGTGCCAAGCACAGGGGGTTAACACAGAACAGACAGACACTGAATAACAAACTGAGACAACAATGAACAAAACATATTCAAATCAAATCTTATCTTAGAATGGAGGCTGAGGTTATGTCATGTCTGACTCTCAGGATTTTCCCAAAAACAAATGCTTCAGCACAAAGACAAAATATTCCCTGGTGCGCACAAACAAAACCGAAAGTGAGACGATGGCCTCATGCCACGTGGCGGGAGCGACCCACCTCATCTCCCCAAATTTAAAACAGAGAGCCAAGCCTTTAAAGAGAAATCAAGAAACACTGAACAAAAGAGGCGCCACAAACCATAATTACGGTAACACAGCGAGTGGCCGGGTTACCCCAAAAACAAGCGAGTGGTAGGTCCCGGTGATCAGTCGGGCCAGAGTCGCTCTCCCAATGGAGGGGGGACAAAATCCCCCCCCTTGAAGGCGTGGAACGTCTTCCAGCCTTCCCATCAGGAGGTACACCTTCCCCTGGCCCAGTGGCTTTCGCCCAGCCCGTGACTCACTATTTGCTCGAGCACCAAAGTTTCCATCAGGAGGTACACCTTCCCCTGGCACGGTGGCTTTCGTCCAGCCCGTGACTCACTATTTGCTCGAGCACCAAGGTTTCCAAAGAGAAAGTGGACAGAGACAGGTATAGAGACAAAGAAACAAAGAGACAAAGAGCGGTGGCCACCTTACCTAATCCTCGGCCTGGTGACCGAATCTCAGTGGGACGATCTCGGTGGAGCCTCCAAAATGTAAGACTCGGCTTCCCAGAGGGAGACCGTGTCTATCCAAAGTGTTCTCAATGAGAGATGGAGACCTGAACTGCTGCAAGCGCAAAGGATTTTATTGTCCCACGCGTCGGGGTCTATTCAGCTCCATTGAATGAGAGAGCGAGAGAGACCCCGAAAGCAGAAGCGAGGGCTTTTTATACCCTTACAGAAGCAAAATGGCGGGTTAGCTGACTGGTACAACTTTGATTGGTCACATTGGTTGACTTTTAAACTGATTGGTTAAATCAAATAGCAAGGCGCAAGCGGGAAGGGGGAAGGTTTTGGGAAGGGGGAAAGTTTCGGCATTCTGAGACGTTGGTGTCAGCAGATGTGGGCTGACAGGTAACAGGAAGGGGCAGCTTAAGATAGCTCAGGACCTCCCAAGTTGGGAGGGGTGGGGTCTCTCTGAGGCAGTGGAAAATTTTTCTTAGCCTGATCTATAAAATGGCTTTTCTATGGCTAAGCTGGGTCCTTCACTAACACACACAAAATTGGATATTGAGAAGTGGGATCACCATGTATAGCCATACCTAAGATCATGGGGAGGAGCCTTTACAATTAGTTTATGGGAGGAGTTTGGAAGTGATTGGAGGAATATACTAGAGAAATCCTGAAATTCCATGAGTGGAGTTTAACATGTGATTCTGGTGTGGGCTCAGACAACTACAGTGATGATAGAAATGTGGAAAGTAAAGGCTATATTGATAGTTTCAGATGGAAATGAAGATTCTATTGGAAATAAGAATAAAGGCCACCATTAATACACTGTGGCATAGACCTTGTCCACATTATGTATGTGCCCTGAGACTTTATGGAAGACCAAACAAGTATAATGGGAAAACTTATCTGGCAGAGGAGATATCAAAATGCAAAACATTAAGGCTGTGGTATGAATATTGTCACCAGCAATGAGAGTTGCAGTACAACTCTCCTATTGCCTTAACCTGAAGAGTTCCCCTTTTTTGGGACCTCCATGCAGGTAAAAGCTGGGTCCTTGGCTCCATTGAAAAAAATGAATTTTAGGATGGGTCAGTAAGAAATTGAAGCAGTTTGAACTTTATTAGGTAAAGGTTAAAAGATAGTGCATGCTTCAGAGCAAGTGCAAGCATCTGGAGAGAGTCACTGAAGTCGGCCCTGAAGAGAACCTCCCCCCTTGCATGTAAAAATCCTTTAGTTCCCTGTTTTTTAAAATAGGCTTTTTTCCTTATTTTTTAGCTAATGATTGCTCAAATCATTACCATTAATGTTTGTCTAAATTGTTTTTTCTTGTAAGTGATCTTATAAGTTCCGGTTTTCTCACTTAAATTACAAAGTTTCAACCAGGTAAACAGTTTCCCTTATGTAAAATCCACTCTGTTCTCTTCTTTTATAATCTGCTTGAAGGAATTTATACCCACCCTTCTCTTCTTGGCAATGGGTTGCTAACTGTATTTCTGTAAACTTGCTTTGTCTGTTTTCATGCTGTTTTTACTCTTCTGAGCCTGCCTGTCTAAGAGGCTCTATAAAAGGTCAAGCTCCTCTTTGGGGCTTAGATTTGGGAGATGACTTTGCTGAGCCATACTGGTACAATATATCCTCCTGACTTGCCCCTGGTCTCTTTTGTCTTGTGTTTCCCACAACACCCCTAGGTGTCTTTATAATGGAGATAGATATAGATGTAGATATAAATATAGATATATGGATGATTTTGTGTCTTTCTTAAAATTAGGCTTAAGGCTTAAATGTTATGCACAAAGTTCAAGTTCCCCAAAGACCACTAGGTGTTGGGGTTTTGGCTCTAGCCCGGCTAAAGATAGGGCCAAACCCTCAACATAAACACGTGACCGGTGTCGTGAAAGAAGGACCTCGGGAGACCTTCAGATGGTTGGAGAAGAACAGGGAAGGTTTATTGGGGTGCTCCCCTTATGGAGAGCAAGGAGCAGGCAGCCCCTATAGAGCAAGGCTCTACCCCTTTAAGTGCTGGCTCTATGCCTGCAGCATAGAATGCTGCAGGCTAAGTGCTGGTACAGCTTAGCCTTAAAGGCACAGCCACAGCTGCTGGTGTTCAGTTGAGGTCCGATGGTCTTGACTCTCGCGGCTCACCTTCTTTACCCCCCTCCTTCCCAAGGATGGGAGGAGTTGGGAGGCTCTTTGTGGCTTGCTAGATGCCTTCGGCTCTTCAGGGGCCCTGGGCTTGGTCTCACCGGCTTGCTAGATGGTCTTGCAGGAGTAGGGAGCGCTGGTCCAGGTGATGAGGTTCAGGAGATGGTCAGAGAGGTCAGGATCGGTGGTGCTACAGGATCATAGGGTTGAAGATGGGGTCCAGGAGCCCCGCTTTTATAGGGTCCTGGAGGGGTCACATGGTGGGGTTCAGCCAATCGGGGCACACAGCTGGCAGGTACAGGGGGCAAATGGACATAACTGCCAGGTAGAGACAGTTACTACCTGCACAGTGGTGAGGGGAGCCAATCAAAATTATGGTGGTTGAGGCTGGTCAAGATGGTCGGGGGCCATCTTTGCTCACTCGATGGGAGGGGCTGTTTTGAGTGAGTGAGATGAGCCCTGGGGTCAACTAGGGGTCAGCCCCTCAAGCTGTCATGAGGGACCCTAGCTGGGAAATATAATTTTAAAAATCCCCAACAACTAGGGAGCCCAAAGTCGCATGCAATAACAAAGAGCCTTTATTAAAGCTCAAGAGAGAGCTCGAAGGTACTGCACCTCACCAGCTCAGCGGTTCAGTGTCTCAGTGTCGGACCACCACTCTTTGCAGGGTAAAGGTTTTTATTGTGGATTACAAACAGGGAAGGAGTGGATGGAGAAAATGAAAGTCAGATAAGGTGAGGCTTTGAGTTGCTAAAGTATGCCATTAGTGTTATCTTGAGGTCTAAGAGTTCTCCGAAGTTACTGCCCATATCTAAAGCCCTTTCATCTGTGCCTGTATCTCTTGGAATGTAGCTCTGTGGTTTTTTCTAAGAATCAAAGTGACTCTGAGGTCAAACTTTAGAGAAGTTATGTGTTTGGTCAGCCTGGGTATTTCATTAAACAAAGTTTAAAAATTAAGTAGAGTCAAAAATTTACTACAAAGAATGGCATCACGAGCTACTTTACCTGTTCTTCTTCTTCTAAAGAATTTCTTTGTGTAAGTTGAATTGTAAGGTGATTTTATGGGGTGCAGTGTTTATGAGGGGATGGGTGATGGGTGTTAGTAATGCTAGACTCAAAAGTCATATTCAGGGCCTAAGTAAGCATAGTCTATTTGTTGTTTCTGACACTCTTGTTTGAGAGCCCCTAGGAAAATGAAAATTTTCTCCACTTAGGCAGTCTTTATTGATCTTGCTTGCTAGTTAGGTACTGTTGACTCTCAACTGGTGGAGGTTGTGAGCATATTCCTTGAGTTAGAACTGTTGGTTTTCAGTCAGTGGGAGATGTCATCAGATTCCAGAGTAAGGGTTTTCTCTCTTTTTCCATGTCCCCCTAATTTTATGTCTTTTTATCCTGTTTAGGTCTGTTAGCTTTAATTATAGTCCATAATCTGGTTTGGTGAGATTTTTTAGGGAAGCACTGATTTTTATGTAGGCAATTCTCATAGCAGCTTTTCTTCTTTTGATTGTGCTAGAATTCCTGGCTATTAAGACTCAGACCCAGGATGAAAATTCCTTTCATTCCCATGGTCCCCAAATTTTCCTTGTCTTTCTATTCTGCCTAAAGTATTATTTGGTGCTTTTAGTCAGAGTTACAGTGAGATCCAGGAACATAAATAACAAAGTGGAAAGATTTAGAAATTTTGTATGCTGTCTAGAGAAGGAAAATATCAGCCTGTTTGGGTGGCAGTGGTGTGGCCAAACCATTCCCTAAAGAGATTCAGGTGGATAGAAGGCATACAAGTGCTTAGCATCAGGACAGTTGGAAGAAAACTTCAAGGGCATCTCAGAAATCTACAAGGCCACCATACCCAGAAAAGTCTCAGATATATAGAAATGCAAATTAAAAAAAAATACTTTTAAGAAAGAATCCTTTCACTAAACAGCCCCAGGGTCAGGTGCCCAATGCACCCAGGACTACTATAAATTTAATTGGCAAAATGTTCTGAAGCTGTTGCAGCTGCGCTTCAAATGAGCAGAGACAACATTCACATTGGCCATGTGATGGTGGTTTTGTAGGAATGCAGAATTCAGGAGTTATGGGATAACGATGACTTTTACTGAGATTTTAGAGAAAGACCTTGGAGGCCAGGTAGTTTTTGCATAATGGAAGTCCCTGCATAGTAAAACTGTGGAAAACCAACAGCAATGGATTTCCCAGGAAGTCGAAGTATAATGAAAGGGCAAGCTCATCAGGCAAAGGCATAGGCAATGTGCAAAGCCAGATCAAGTGAGCATGTATGTGGGCTGCAACCAGCAAGGCCATAGCCGTGGAGAAGTCCAAGTACTTGGGAGCCTACCTCCTGTCACATTGTCACAGATGCTTCTGTCACAGATGCTGGACATAGACATTTAGAATTTAATGCTTTTTTTACGAGGCTTTGATCTGGCTTTGGACCAAACTCTCATTATTTTCCTATTACTCCCTTTTGAAATATGAATATTTAACTTGTGCCTATCTTACTATTGTATTTTGCATGCACTGGCAGCTGTGTTTCCTTTTCATATTGGTTGAGTCTTTGGACTTGGACTTTTGAATAATCCTGGAACAGTTAAGAACTTGGGTACCCTTGGGGATGCCCAGAATGTATTTTGCATTGTGAAATGGACATGCACATACAGGAGACAGGTACAAGATGCTGTGGTTTGAATAAGTGTTTCCCAAAGGCCAATGTGTTAAATATTTGATCCTCATAGTGGTGCTACCGGGAGACGGTAGGATCTTTAGGAGGTGGGGCCATATAGGCAGTCCTTAGATCATTGGGAGCATCCCATTGAAGGTGAATGTATGACCCTGTGTGGGGCACGCGCCTCCCGGTCCAGCCTGGAAGTTCAGAAGGGTTGCGTCGCCATGTACACGGATACTAAACACAATTCACTTGGGACCCTCAGGTGTGGGGTGCAGACTCCTGTGGCCCTCGGGACCCCAGAGGAGACGGGAGAAAGGAAAAGCCTCAGGCGCTTTTGCCTTCCAGGGGCAAACACCTGTGTTGGTCGTCTTGGTGGTCACGAGGAGACAGCTGTTGCTTCTTAGGTGATCAGACGGAGAGCAGGTTCTCTTCCTTGTTGAGGATTGCGATGGGAGAGCATTCTTTCCTCATCGAAGGTCTGGGGGAGAGCAGCGAGAGAGGAGTTTCCTCATCAGTGGTCTGGGCAGGAATGGGCGAGAAGGTGCAGAAAGGGGTGCCAAAAAGGCCTAAAAGGCGGTGCCAAAAAGGATCAAGCTGCTGCAGTGCAGTTCTTTATGTAGCTTGCCCATGGAATGGCCTGAGCCAATCAGCTTTCAGTCCAATTGTCCAGTCAGGAAGGGTTTTGTACAAACGTGCAACCAAGTTACTTTCATTTTACCTAGATTTCTAACTTACAAACCAGATATTCAAACGCTATTTTCCCAGTTTGAGAGTTTTTGCCAATTTCTTCTCAATTTTTCCCTACAACCCTGATCTCTTCCCTTTGTCTATTGCTTCTGTACTATGAAGAATTTGCTCTGCTATATGCTCCCTGCCATTGTTATCTAGCTGTTAGGACCTTGAACCGGTGAGTCTGCCTGATCTTGGATGGGAACATCAAAAACTCTGAGCCAAAATAACCACTTACCACTTTCTCTTATAAGTTAGTCATTTCAGGTAATTTATTACAGTGATGGAACATTCCATCCATGTAATGCTGTCCTATTAAGTTATTGCTGAGGCATCTCAAATGACAGATGGTCTCATGTCAAATGCAGAGGTGACCTCACAGAACCCAAGAACCTTTTAGAAATTTGGGGACTTTGAGGTATTCACTGCTCGCTTGTGTTACCATGAACTGCTCTAATTGCTAAACTTTCCAGCCACAGCTTTAAACTGGAGTGGCAAATACATGACATTAAAGCCATTATTGTCCCTCCCACCCTCACTAATCAATCAGTCATTACTAATCAATCAGTCACTAGTAATCAATCATGGCACTGTTGCTGAGTACAAAAACAACCATGGAATTACGTTAAACTAGTGCTCTACATGCCACTCTCAGTTTGAGCTGATATAAGATTTAAAATCTATTGTCATTCTTGACTTAGTTTAAAATAAATATTCATTCAACATCAATCCACCATACAACCTGCTTCCTAGTGACACATAATAACTACTGTTGACTCTTTTAAAAAATATAGTTTGTTGAATATTATGTTTATTTATTATTTATTTACTTATTTATTTATTTTTGTGGTACTGGGGGTTGAACCCAGGGCTTCGCGCTTCCATGCTTTGCAAGTGCTAGACCACTGAGCTGCATCCCCAGCCCATTTTTTTAAACCTTTATTTATTTATTTATTTTGAGACAGGATCTCACCAAAATACACAGATTGCCTCTGGTCTCAAACTTGCAATCCTCCTGCCTCTGCCTCCCAAGATGCTGGGATTACAGCCATGTGCCACCGCACCTGGCTTAAATATTATATTTATGTGATCATGTTAAGTATGAGTGCTTGGAAAAATATTCTTTGTTAAAAACATTTAAAAGAGATGAGAAACTTATTTTTAGTTATTTATTTGTACCATTTTGCTTTAAGGCATGCACATTTCTTGATAATCAGAAGTATATTTTACTTTGTTCATATTTTGGGTTATAAAGATTATGAGGCATCCTTGGTGGTTACTAGCAGATGTACCAAACTCCCTACACTGTTGCAAATTATGTGACTAATTTCACTTTGTCTCCTTAAATTAATTAGCTGGAAGCTGATGACAGTAGTTGTTTTGCCTCAAGTGAGTCAACCTTTCAGGATAAAATTCTGGCAGATGTTAGTATGGTTAATAGCAGACTTGTTTTTCTGGTTCTATTTACCAATTGTGAGGAATATTTGGCTTCATTTGCGGTTCAGTTGCTACATAAGCAGCATGTGTGTTTTAAAGTCACATTGAGTTTAAGCTAGACTGTATGACAATGATACTGTGCTTCCTCTAAAAAGCAGGTCAGGTAAGTGCCCTGGATGCTACTAAGTGTGAATCCAAGGGGGAAGATCATTATGCTTCTGCAGTGTTACCTGCGTGTTGCTCTCAATTTAGAAAATAGAACTATTTCTCAGAACTCTATAGATAGATGGTTGACTAACTTCAGAGCTTAATCCAATCCTACCTGAGAAATAACTGAAAAGATGAATTCACCCAGACATGCAACTAACAGCAAGATGTTCATCATGCAGGAAACTGAGACAGGGTTAACATCAACAGGTCATGAATGTAGCATAAGTGAAAACTAAGTGACACATATATATACACAGCCCATTTGGTGGTAGAGAGGAAGCAATGTGATTTCGTTATTGGTGTTCCATGATATGTAAAAGGAAACTCTAATCCACAGTCCATCTTACCAAATCACTCATGGCAACACAATGGAAATTTCAGCAGTCAGCCTCAACATGAGATGTTTTATATATATATAAGACCTGGCATGGCGTCCAACATTCCTTTGTGTTGATTGTTAGAGGAAAGCTTTGGAAGTACAGGCACAAGCTTGTCAAGGGCAGGTGCATCTTATTTGGTTCAGCTGAAAATACTGTCCTTGAATTTCAACTTCTCCTTACCCATAATACGGAGTCAGTTACCTGGAAGAAAATTACTATTAAAACATGGGAACAAGGAGACTTCCTACCTTCTATGGTTTTAGTTTATCACAATACCCACCTAGTAAACCACATAATGGGAGAAGGACCAAGAAACCCACTCCCAAAAAACAATCAGCCATTGAAAACCCTATGAACAGCAGAGAAGCACTGACAATAGTGTTTCACCTGTTGTACGCAGGGTCACTATGAGTCAGATACCAACTTGAGGGGACCTAACAACAACAACAAAACCACTTAATATTAAAATGGCTTCTTATGTATTCTTATTGATTGTTGATTCAGGCTTGTTCTATTTCCTATGTGGATGATCATTTGGACAGTTAAAAATCAAATCCTACAGGACACACAAAAAAGTTTGTTCATTCCAAAGTATACTTTGAAAGTCTTAACTTCTTTTAGCTGTGATGTAGTGCAAATTAGACTTTATTTAATAGCAAAGTTTCCATGTTTTACAACAGAGAGTTTACTCACTGAAGGTAAATTTATGTATTTTTCTAGTAGAGGCGCTTGTATGTTTCCTCTTAATTTTTTAAATGTTTTTAATCTCTTTTTCCACAGAATTATTTGTGTTGCTATTGCATCATATTCAATATGTTCCAATGTGAACTTATTTTCCATTTGAACCAGATTTGTTCCTCATTTCCTCTTCTCTGTCAATGGTCCAAATATTTCTCCATTTATTCAAGTTTGATGTCATTTATTTATTTATTTGTTTATTTCTTTATTTGCTAAGGCCCAGGCTGGTCTCAAACTCATTATGTAGATCCTCCAGCTTTAGCCTCCCTACTGTTGGGATTAGAGGCAGGTGTCACCATAACCTGTCACAAATCTGAAATTTTGTTCTCCTTTTTTATTTCCTGAGTAATCATCTGTCTTTTTGTCATCTCCCTAGCCTCCTGGTCTCAGTGTAAATAGCCTCCTCTATCTTTCATGGCATCCATAGCTATATAGACTCTCTCTCTCAACTAGATTATAAACCGAGTCTCAGGCTTTGTGTTGTATATCTCTGTATCCCAAAGGTCAGAACAAGGCTCAGCATGCAATTAATTATCCTTCAATAAATATATGGTAAAGGAGTGAATGGAAAGTAGGTTATCATTAGTAAATGAATGAATCCCTACTGAATCCTATTCTGTTTTCTGCTGGCCAACTAGTATTACTTAAACACTAATTTAGTTGTTATTCATTTGAAGAATTAAAGCTCTTTTATGATTCTTATCTGTTACCTAAAGTATAGATACATGTACAAATATACACTTTTATGTGTCTTCTCAGCTGCTTTGTAATTTTGTCCTTGACTTAGTCAAATTAATGTTTCACTGCTCCTCAATATTTAACTTCATTAAAAAATACAAACTACTCTTGTCACTCTCCAGAGAACAGATCTTAGTTAGCCACACTATGGTCTATGTTCTTTTCCCCTTGGACTGGGAATGCCCTTCTTTTTCCCTGCTTATTTAAATTCTACACTGACTTCCATGCCCAACCTACTTCTACCAACTCTGAAAAACCTTTGAACTCCTTACTCTGTTTATTTCTGAAAATTTCCACAATGCCTACTAAATACTGTGTAAATTTTTAACACATATTTTATTTCATATGCATTATTTACTATAAAACTATATATTAGTCTTTTATCCCCATTAGATATAATATCTGCTAGGCAATACTTACTAAACTTCAAAAGAACAATCATAATTCTGGATGCGAAACTCTATAAATCACCAATAGCAGACATACAATAAGTAAATATATTTTAACCATTAGTATTCTCTTAAAAGTCAGGTCTGAATATTGAAATACTACTGTACATATATTTGTGAATGTTGTTGTTGTTAGGTGCCCTCAAGTCGTGTCCGACTCATAGCAACCCTTATAGGGTTTTCAATGGCTGATTGTTTCGGGATTGCCTCAGGAGTGGGTTGCCACGTGCTTCTCCTGTTTTTTTATTTTTTATTTTGTGTGTGTGTGTGGTGCTGGAAATTGAACTCAGGACCTCAGAGACTGCAGAGCAGCGCTCTACTAACTGAGCTAAATCCCAGCCCCATATTTGTGAATAGTTACCTCCTAATGGACATGCACATGGGCTGGGATTTAGCTCAGTTGGTAGAGCACTGCGCTGCAGTCTCTGAGGTCCCAAGTTCAATTCCCAGCACCGCAAAAATGGGAGAAGGACCTGGCAATCCACTCCCAAGGCAATCCCAAAACAGTCTGCCATTGAAAACCCTATGAGAGTCGCTATGAGTCGGATACCGACTTGACAGCACCTAACAACAACAACAATGGACATGCACATATGATAATTTATTATTTTCTATATTATTCCCTTACTCTCTTTCTCTTCATTAAAATTCAGGGTCATTTAACTATAATATGATTCATCAGCCAGGTATCAGAAAAAGAAATCCCCAGGGACATCTTAGGTTTTTTGTCTGTTTGTTTTTATTATTATTCATATTTCTTTGTCTGTAGCAAATTGCCTACCAAATTTTATCACTCTGCCTTGGGTATCACTCTTGATAGTCTTCCTTTCTATTCACTGTGCTAGTTCCAGTTTCATCATTTCTTTCTTTTCAACTTTTTTAGATTCCAAACTTCTAAGAATACAAAGGATCTTTAACATCTTTACACTTTTTGTCTCCCCATCTGTTTAGGGTAGGCTACTCTCATAGGAAAATATTCCACTCTTCAACACACAATGTCATTTGATCATGATAGTTATATATCCCATTATGCAATACACCATGCTTTGCTTTTGCTTTTATATTCTCTACTATTGTCTACTTTTTTTAATTGTGAAAATTTTCTGAATTAAGATCTACCTAGAGATTCTGGCTAAGATGGCATGTTGAAAGAAGAAATGCTGTGACTGGGAAAAGCAAAAGAGTCAGGATTCAGAAGTAATGGACTGTATTTTGAGCAGAAAAATTCAGGAAAGCTCTGATATCCACAGAAAAATGGCCTGTTCTACCATGCAGAAAAAAGCCAAGAAATCACTCGGCATAAAGATAAGAGTGAAACCACTGTAGCTGAGTGCCATTCCAGAGGAACAATCGCCCTTCCCAGGAGAATGCTGGCACTCATAAGGAACCAAAGAGACACCACCAGAACTAACAGGGAAGGGAAAATCCACTAACTTGGTTGCACTCTAAGGAACTGGAGCATGGCATATACAAAACCAAAACTCCAACATTAAGAAATGGGGACAAGTTTGTGAGCTCGATTATAGCACCTGTTGCTTCAGTGGGAGGTGAGTCTGAAGCCACTCTGAGATTAGCTGTGAATGGCAACCCACCAGCACAAGTAAGGGAAAATAGTGTCAAGGAGATGCCTGCTCAGGGAAAAGTTTGCTTCCACCATCCCCACTAGAATGGCAGACTTCATGTCAGCTGCCAATAAAGGGAACCAGCAGCTGGGAAATGGGTAACGCATGCAATCTCTGCACTACTAGTGCCATCTACTGGGAACTAAGTAGCACATGATCTCAGGCTACCAAAGAAGGGGCAATAAAGAAAAAAAGAAAAGGGAAAAAAAAAAAAAAAAGGAAAAACCTGGTGCTGAGAGTAGCCTTGAGTATCTTGCAGGGCAAAGGGAAGGTCCCCTGCTTGCTGTTTGCAAGACTGAGCTTAGCTCTGCATTGAGACTGGAACATTGACTCTGGTTGTGTCAGAGAGAGAGAGAGAGATCTAAGTGTACAACAATGCAGAGGAACAGATTCTGGGGGCAGAGAGGCTTGGTAGACCTATGTAGGTGAAGTGTCTTGGATCACTCTGAAACCAGAATAAGATGCAAACGATCAGATAAATATCTGAGTGGGCTCCAAACCCACCGGGAGCAGTGGGTCATGGCTGGGCATCCCTGGATGCACAAACTCTCCAGGCTGCTTACCCACAATGTGGGTCCAGTTTGGTGCAGCTGACAACACAGACCCAGCCAGCTTGCCTGAGGCTATCCCAGGGAGGGAAAAATGAGTATCCAGCTGGGAGGCACTTCAGTCCCTGATGGCCTGGCCTCCATGGAAGCAACTACTGGAGCCTGGGTGGCACAGTGGGCAGGGGATGTGCAATTCATGGGTTGGAATTGTTTCTTAGGTGTGTCAAGGAAACTGGAGGGTACTCACTTGCTCTGAGAACTAGTCTGCAACTGCATCAGGGTGCTAAGACCATGCCTGTTTTTTGACAACATCCTGAGGACAAGCAGGACTTACAATGGTGACTGACACCTAGACTGAACAGTCAGAGTTAGTTGGTCTATTTTGGTATGGACTTTTTTTTAAATTCTTTCTTGTCTCTTTCTTTTCTTTTCTAAGTTTGTTAGCTAGTGTTTTTTGATTTCGTGGTTTTTATTGTTTTGTTTGGGGGTGCTTTGGTTTCTCTTTTGTTCCCTATTTTGCTTTTCTCCTCAGTACCTTTTCTCTGTCTTTCCTTCTTTAGACATTTTTACTATTTTCCATTCTTTTCACTAGTCATAATTTTAAGCATTATTCTTTCTAGTTTACTCTAGTTAATCAATAATAATATATCAATACTTCTCAAACTTACTTATCAAAAATAAAACAGGATATCTTCTATCCTTGCATTCTCTATACCTCCTGAAGTGTTTGTATAACCATATATATGAATTATGTTTTAGAAATAAGTAGATTTATAATTTTGCCTATTCTTTTCTCACTCATACTCTTGCACTCACCTTCTGCTTGTTCTTCTTCCCTACCCCTATCCTATTCTGTTCTTGCCTCTACTCCCCACCCACCTGTTTTTCAGATCTTCATTTTCTGACTTTTATACCTATATTATACTCAATATTTATCCCCAAAACCTTTTCATCACTATCCCTATAATCCCTTCCCACAGATTTCTTCTTAAAGAGCAGCTGGCCTTGAACAAGACTAATCATAATTATAATGGTGAGATTTAACAAAGCTGTTACTTTAGCAGCAGAATACCTTCCATGCTGTGAGGGATACCAGGGAACAAAGTCAATATCTATGCACCAAACATAGGAGCACCTCACTTCATAAAGCAAACTTTACTGGCAATAAAGGAGCACATTGGTTCAGATACAATAATTGTGGGAGACCTCAGTACCCCATTCTCTTCAATAAAGAGGTCATTAAAGCAAAAAAAAATCAAGAAAGAAACATTAGACTTAAATAACACTATTGACCAACTGTATCTAACAGATGTCTGCAGAATATTCCATCCAAGAGAGGTGGAATACACATTTTTCTCTCTATCACATGGAACTTTTTCTAAAATAGACCACATTTTGGTCCACAAAAGTGGCCTCAGCAAATACAAAAAAAGTGGAAAGTATTTCTTGTTCATAATCAAATTACAACAGAATAAAACTAGAAGTCAAAAGCAAAGAAAACTGCTAAAAATACTGCTCAGGAAACTAAACATAGAATTACTACATAATTGGATATTTGGAGATTAAATAACACACTTCTGAATGATAAATGGACCATCAAAAAATCAGAAAAGAAGTTTAAATGTTCCTTCAAATCAAATGATAACGAAAACTCAGCCTACGAAAATTTTGGGACACAACAAAAGCAGTTCTATGAAGGAACTATGGCTGTGAGTTCATAGCCATCAGCCATGAGTGCCTACATTGAAAAGATAAGGAAAGTCCAATGAAAGAACTTAATGATATAGCTCATGGCACTAGAAAGACAGCAACAAGCCAACCCTAAAACTAGTACTCAATAATAAGTAATTACAATCATGGCAGAGATTAATGAAATAAATATTAAAAGAATAGTATAAAATCTTAATGAAACTAGGAGTTGGTTCTTTGAGAAGATAATATAAGCAAATTAGACAGACCTATAGGAAGCAGTGAAATTGCGGCAGGAATAAAAAAATCTCCCAACAAAGAAAAGCCGAGGTCCTTACAGGTTCCCAACTGAATTCTATCAACCCTTTAAAGAAGAATTAATACCTATCCTTCTCAAAATATTTCATAAAATAGAAAGGGAAGATATACTTCAAAATTCATTCAATACAAAGTATCCCCCTTATACCAAAACCAGATAAGGACATTGCAGAAAAAGAGAACTGTAGAACAATTTCCCTGACGAACATTGATGCAAAAATCTTCAATAAAATTCTTGCAAGCAGAATACAGAGACATCTAAAAAAGATAATATACCACAATGAAGTTGGCTTCATTCCCTAGATGCAAAACTGGTTCAACATATACAATGTAATTCAATATATAAAAAGACTTACAGACAGAAATCACATAATCATCTTAATTGATGCTAAAAAAGCCTTTGATAAAGTTCAACATTTCTTCATGATAAAAGTCATGAAGAAACTGGGAATAGAAGGAACATATTTTAACATAATAAAGGCCATATATGACAAACTTATAGCCAACATCATATTAAACAGAGAATAATTGAAAGCATTCCCTCTAAGATCAGGAACAAGACAAGGATGTCCACTGTCTCCTTTTACTCAATATAGTGATTGAAGTCCTATCCTGAGCAATCAGGAAATGGAAAGAAATAAGTGGCATGCAAATAGAGAAAGAAGCCATCAAATTACTCCTATTCACAGAAGACAGTATCCTATGCCTGAAAGACCCTAGAATTTCCACTAGAAAACTGTTAGAGCTAATTATCTTTTTCGGCAAAGTAGCAGGGTGTAAAATCAACCCTCAAATTCAGTAGCATTTCTTTACACCAATAATAAATAGGAAGAGAAAGAAATCAAAACAATCCCATTCACAATAGCCCACCAAAATATTTATTTAGGAGTCAATCTAACCAAAAACCCTAAAGATCTCTACAATGGAAACTTCAAAACACTAAGAAATCACAGAAGATACTAGAATTAGAAGAACTTTCCTTGCTCAAGGCTCAGAAGAATTAATACTGTGAACATGGCTATACTACCAAAAGCAGTCTACAGATTCAGTGAAATCCCCATCCAAGTCCCAATAACATAATTAGCAGAAATAGAAAAAAATTCCTAAAATTCATATGGAAGTACAAAATATCATATACAGCCAAAACAATATTTAACAACAAAAACTGTGCAGAAGGCATTATGACACCTGACTTCAAACTATACTACAGGGACATAGTGGTAAAATCAGCTTGGTATTGGCACAGAAACAGGCGTGATGATCAATGGAATAGAATAAAAAACCCGATATGCACCCATACAACTATAGCCACCTGATCTTTGACAAAGGGGCTAAAGGCATACTTTGGAGTAAAAATAATCTTTTCAAAAAATAATGCTGTGAAAATTGGATATCCATATATAGAAGAATTTAAGTAGACCTGTACCTCTCAATCTGTATGAGAATAACCTCAGAATGGATCAGAGACCTCAACATAAAATTGGAAACTTTAAAACTATTAGAAGAAAAGATAGAGAACACACTCCAACACACAGGCATAGGCAAGTACTCCCTTAACAAGACTCTAATTGCACAGGAAACTGTGCCGAAATTCAACAAATGGGATTACATAAAACCAAAAATTTTCTGTACTGCAAAGGAAACAATCAACAGAGGGAGAGGCCACAGAATGGGAGAAAAATCTTTGCATCCTACACATCTGACAGAGGATTAATTTCTTGAATATACACAGAATTTAAGAAATTAAACACCAAGTAACAAATAATCCAATAAATAATTAGGCAATGGAATTAAACAGACATTTCTTGAATGGAGAAATACAAATGGACAAAAAACACAGGAAAAAATGCTCAACATCCTTAGCCATTAGGAAAATATAAATCAAAACAACACTGAGATTCTGTCTCCAGTAAAAATGACCAAGATTAACAAAACAAATAGCAACAAATGCTGGCAGGGATGCAGTGGAAAACGAAGGCTTTTGCACCACTAGTGGGTCTGTAAATTAGTTCAGCCACTTTGGAAATCAATATGGAGGTACCTCAGAAAACTAAACATAGAATTACTACATAATCAGTATAAGTATACCACTTCTAGGAATATACTCAAAAGAAGATAAGTCATCATACCACAGAGACATCTGTATTTCCATATTTAATGCAGCTCTTCACATTTGCAAGAGTATGGAAATCAACCCTGGTGTTCACCAACAAAGGATTGGATTTTAAAAATATGCTATATATACACAGTGGAATATTATTCAGCAGTAAAGAAAAATGAAATTTTGTCATTTTCAGTAAAATGGATGGAAATAGAGAGTATCATTTTAAGTGAAATAACCCAAAAAGTGAAATACAATATGTTCTCACTCATATGCAGAAGTTAAACCTATGTTAAAGGAAAAATGTGTGTGTGTGTGTGTGTGTGTGTGTGTGTGTGTGTGTACACACACAATCATATTTATCTAGAGCCTACAGCTGTACCACTGTGGCGTCCCATCTCCTCAGATCTCGGAAGCTAATCAAGGTCGGTCCTGGTTAGTACTTGGATGGGAGACCACCTGGGAACATCAGGTGCTGTAGTCTAGGGAGAAGAACCCAGCAACCCACTCCCCCCAAACAATCAGCCATTGAAAACCATACCAATAGCAGACCAGCACAAACAATACTGTTTCATTTGTTGTATGTAGGGTTGCCATGAATCAGACACCAATTCCATGGCACCTAACAACAACATTTATCTAAGAATGGAAAATAGAAGTGGATCAATGGGGAGTGGTGGTAGGAAGTAGATTATGGGAAGTTGGGAAGGGGAGAAGGAATAAAGTAAAGAGATAAAGAAGAATAGAAAAACAAAATACAGGTGGCAACTCTGAAAATACAAAAAAAAAAAAAAAAAGGAAAGAAAAAAATTAATCAGGGTATAACCCATGGTTGCATATGACTGGCACTACATGTGAATTATAATTCTTAAATTTTCCTTTTTTTTTTCATTCATTCTGTTCTGTAAACTGTTCAAGGTATAAATATAAGCAAAACATTTAATAGTTGCATTATGGTTATATCTACTGAGCTATTACTCTGTACTTCACTAACATGTATAAATAAAATACTAAAATTAAAAAAATGATCTACCTGAAATATATTCTCCTCTTGGAAGTTGTCCTAGGTCCATTTACAGTCCACCCACCTACAGTTCCATTCTTCCTTCTATGTTTCATATTACTTTACTATATTAATATTATAGCTTCCATCATATTTTGGTATAGTAAGTTGTTTATATGACTCTCCCAATTGTGATGCCATCAGGGACTTACTTATGCTAATTTTCCTTACCTGTACCCCCCAGTGCCAACCATTTAAGAAACTGACCAGTTGGAAGAAACCCTTATCATTTGTCTGTCTTCTAAATTCTGCCTTAAGCTTTCTAGCTGTGAAAATAATGCCAATAATTCATATTGGGCCACAGTTAGTTATATGTTATTTTTTGTCTTCTGTGTGTGTGTGTGTGTGTGTGTGTGTGTGTGTGTGTGTGTGTATGCACGTGTGGTGCTGGAGATCAAACCCAGGGTGTCATGCATTCTAGACAAACACTCTCCTACTGAGCTACACCCTTATTCCTAGTTTCATCTTCTTTACAATTTCTATCTAATATTCATAAAATAGTAGCTTTTTCTTTTTTTAAGAAATTCTCTTCCACTCTTAAAGAAAAAGATTACTCAAAGATAATTGTCAAATCACAGTATGAAAACTTTTATTCTGGACTATCCTGATAGGTGCATGGATCACAGAAGTGGAATTTTACAGTAGGGGAGAAAGATGGGGCTAAAGTTTGAATAAAAGGTGGGCAAATGGGAATTCACAGCAGGAGAAGGGTGGAGATAAGTGAATAGGAAATTACCAAAAGGAAATATCAGAAGTAAGGGAGATCCTCGCTAAGCTGACATAACATAATTCTTACTGAAGACAGGACAGGGTGCTCAGGTACTGCCTAGAAGATGGTAGAAGGTGAGGAGCATGATCAGATATTGACGGTAATCAGATATCAAGGGGGTGGTTCTTGATAACCTGACTTAGCAGCATTCTTGCTAAACCTGGCTTTTACAAAGAAGTATACAAATGGGGTCAGGGGAAGGTATGGGAACCTGACTAAAGAACATTCAACAAAGAGTCTTTGTCTCTTGTCACTATTGCCATTTTGGCCTGGATAATTCTTTGTTGTGGAAGACTGTCTTGGGCATATGAGATAAGAAGCTTAGCAATATCTATACCCTCCAATGGACGGATGCTGGAATTAATACCTCCCTCCTTCATATGTGACAAACTAAAATGTGTCTGGATATTGCTAACTGTTCTGTCATGAGCAAGAATCATCCTGATTGAGAATCACTGCTCTAGAGGAACCCATTTTGACTTAACTTGTAGTAGCTCTACTTGGTTCCAAAGAAATTGAAATTGGCTCTACAAACTTTGGCCCTCCTAGCTATATCAACAAAGTACCTCTTAGGAACAGAGCATGTGCAAACCTTACCTCTTCTGAGCTTTTTCTTTGTGGACTGCTGAAAACTGCAAAACCTCATGGCACAAGTACTCCCTTCAAATCCTTGCACTAAGAGAATTGGCCAAACTTTAACATGGCTCCTTGCATCCTAAGTCTGTGTCCTGAACACAAGCCATCCCTCTTTTAAGATCCTGTCTAGGAGAGCTGAGAGCTATCAAAACAATTTACTGTTTATTCTAGCCAACATCTGAGATAGACTCCTAACATCCTTTCCTTGGATCATTTCCAAAAAAAGTCTTCGAATTGTGAATCATTTTCTGTCACTTTGCAGTATATATGTATCTCTTAATATTAAAGAGTCTTCTGAAAGGCGTGAAAGCCATTCTTAGAAATATAATAATCATCAGGAAAGTTAGGGCCTCTATATCTCAGTGTCTAGGGAAGGGAAGATAGAATCTGAACTTAGGTAATTTCCAGCTAGCAGACGTAGCTCATTTGATATTTACACTCACCAACCCTTTGTAATTTTTATTGTGTTGATTCTGCTCAAGCCCATTCTCTTCCATCTCTCTATTTCCTCTTTTTCTCTTTAAAATTTCTAGTCAGCTCATATAAATCCGAGGTGAACAGTTCACACTGGATTCAACTGCAGTTGTATATTACTGATTAGAATCTATCATCACCATCTTAGTGTCTAGCTTTGTTTATCTTTGGAATTGCCAATCCAAGCAAAGACTATACTATCCTCCACTCTTCCTACTTTTAATTTCCAGAGCAACTGAGATTGAGTGGGTAAAATCCTGGGATAAAGTGTTCAGAATTACACGTGGCTACTGATCAGAATTGTATTCTCACTCAAAATTTTTCCTGTCTGTTCTTCATGTGTGATACTTTCATATACCTCTTACTTGGTTTCATACTGAGGAAAGAAGTGAGAATAATTACTTCTTCAATATCCCTAAGAAAAACTACAAAAGCTTATATAAAATTCCATTTATGTAATCACTGATTATTTTCTAATTAAACTTAAGTCTTTTTTTGTTTTGATGCTAATCGTGAACAAACCTCAATGCATTACACTTCTCAAGGACATTTGACCTTAAAGAAATTACTTTGAGTTTATTATTTTAAGCCAGAGACTAACTTTTTCTGGTAAAATTTTTAAGCCATGTAACAACTTAATGGAAAAGAGGATCCAAGAGGGCTGGAGAAATTTTCAAATGGTCTCTTCAGTTCTCACATTGTTTTGTCCACTCTGTTCATTCTGAATCTATGTCTGGGTAAGACATGCTGTTTTCAATGGACTGCGATTATACTTTTATAAGGAAGTAAAATTTTAATAAGGGTAACACTGTTGCAAAAATATCTGGGTAATAAGTATGATTTGGGGGGACATAGTTACTCTCACTTTATTTTTTATTTATTTTTCAGATTATAAAAAGAGATGTGATATTAAAATAGGATCATCTGAACATCAGAACATTTTTGTCTAAACCAATGTAATCATGAAGGCTTTTTATACTAATGTAGTTCTCTTATAATTTGAAAGCAGCATAGATACTGTCAAAAACAACAACAAAATGTTTCAAAGCTGCCACCAACTGTTTTGATTATAAATTACAATTTAGGAACTTTATTATGTATTAAAATAGTCTATTAAATATTATCACATTTTCATTGCTCTCAAAGTCTTTTGTTCTAGGAAACCAATTCAACCTCTTGCCTTGGTTTCTAGTAAATCTCCAGACTTTAAAAGAATGAGACCCATGTTGCTTTTTTTTATTGTCAGTTTCCTTCTCAGTGATGGCCTATTAGTGTAATGCTCACTTATGAGTTCTAAGTTTAGAAATTATATTTAAGGAATATTTGGTACCATTTCGTAAGGAATTTATTAATAAGGAAGAAAAAATAGATCCATGAGTATCAAAAATATAGCTATTGAGTTAAATGGGGTAGTGGTAACTATACTTATATGTTAAAAATAACTAAGATGCATCAATAAAATATTTCTGAAAAAGTGTGAACACTAATCCGCAATTTAGAGGAAGGAAATGATACATAAATATATATATTTTGGGTTAGCCTGTTACTTGGCAGTGTTCAAAACTATATATAGAAGGTGCAGGGCAGCAAGTAGAAAGGTAGGAGTTACAAGTATAAGAAACTGACAATGGACAATGACATGAGATAGAGAGAGAACCCTACTGGTTTGAATACTATATCTGGAAAGAAAAGTTTAAAGAAGATAGATGCAAAACTATTTTCATCTCTATAAAGACTGTTTTTAATGGAGATGAGGAATCTTTTTGATGAATCCAAGACTATAAGCTAGTGCTAAGAAAAATGATTGTGCTTTTCTCAAGCAATGAGGCAAATCAATGCCTTACTATGTTAACCACTGCACTTAACTGGTGATCAATTAATTTTTAAAACTAATCTCTGTAGAAATAGATATATTTTATAATTGAGAATTAGACTCTCTCACACCATAGTGCCATAATTAAATGTCTAACGTTATCTTGTAGACCATGTTCATAGAAAGATTGGGAATCTTAGCTAAAGTGGTGATGTATTTTAAGCTATTTATTTTTGTCACACTGTCATGGCTGCCTTGATACCCTGAATTGATTCAAAACAAATGCAAAGGTAAATACCTTTCAGTATCATTTTGACTTTACAGAAGAGCCAGAAGTCACATGATACCAGATCCAGTGAAAAAGTAGATGAGGCTACACCAAACTATTTTTCTTTGACAGAAATTGCCTTACCAGAAGTCACATGGGACATGGAGCATTGTCATTATGGAGGATGAATCTAAAGACACTCAAGAAAGAAGACTTCCAGAACTATTTCAGAAAGTAGCAAGAATGATGTGATAAGTATGTTTTAAGCTAGGAGGGGTGTTTTGTGGGGGAGTAACAGCAATGTGTAAAATTTTGTTTAATTTAAATACCATATTTTTATCACACCTCTTACAAGGAAATGCAAGAACTCAATAGCAAAAACAAAATAAACAAACAAAAACAAATGACCCTCTTAAGTAATGGGCAAAACAGATCTAAGTAGACATCCCAAAAGCAAACATACAAATGACCACCAGGTACTCAAAAATGCTGAACATCAGTCAATGTTAGGGAAATGGAAGTGAAAACCAGGATGCATTATCACTTCATCCAATAGATAATGGCTGGTATCAAAAAGACTTAAAGGAGTAAGTGCTGGTGAAGATGTGAAACATACATAGTTAGTGAGAATGTAAATTAGACTGTATCAAATAGACTGTAAGGAATGTAAAATAGACTGTATGGAATATAAAATAGACTGTATGGAAGACAGTATGAGGGTTCCTCAGAAAATACATATTATAACCAAAACGTGATCCAGCAATTCCACTACTGGGTATATATCCAAAGGAAATGAAATCAGTATGTTGAAGAGACTTAGATACTTCCATGTTTATTGCTACACTATTTACAATAGACAAGAAATGAAAATAACCTTAATGTCCATCAATCAATGAGTAGATAAAGAGCACATGGTACATATACAGAGTGGAACACTTTTTAGCCATAAAAGAATGACATTCTGTCATGTGTGGCAATATGGACAGAACTGGATATCATTACATTAAGCAAAATAAATGAGGCACAAAAAGATAAGTATCACATCATCTCACTCTTATGTGAAATATAAAAAAAAATGGTTTCATAGAAGTAGAGAATAGAGTGGTGGTTATCAGAAACCAGGGCCAGTAGGATTGGAGTTTGTGGAAAGGTTTCTCAACAGGTAGTCAATTATAGTTAGATAGGAGTAAGAATTTCTGCAGTATAGATAATAATAATGCACTGTAAATTTCAAAAAGCTAGAAGCAAGGATTTTGAGAATTCTCAAGAAGAAATAATAAATAGCTAAGGAGACAAATATATTTAACTTGATGTAAATGTTATACGATGAACAAATATGTCAAACAATTCATGTCATCCTATTAATTATATAATTTTTATGCCAATATGTATCAGCTACAATAAACTAGAAAAAACAGGATGTGTGGGGAAGTCATTGCCCTAAGTCATGCTTCTATAACCACTGCTTCCTTCTCCTCCAGGCTCCCCTGCCCAATTTTCAGAGTCCCCACGTTATCATTGGTTTCCATTTCCTTTCTTCTGTATTTCTTAATCCTCATTTCTACACTTGTATATGATCTATGATAGCAATGAAAGGTTAAAAATATAAAATTACAAATCAAATGATTTATAAATGTTAAAAGCATTATCAAGGACATAGGGATAAAAAAAGTGTGTTATTGCCTCCACTGATGGGACCTTGCATTTGCAGGGTTTCTTCCCTTTTAAAAGCATTTTAAAAGATCTCAACACATTAAACTTCCAGATTACTCTAAAAGTCTATGTCCCAGTAAGAATTGCATTTTACTTATACTTTTAATTTTATTTCTGTTTTAGTAGTCCTATTACTTTATTCCTTATATATATGGAACTTTATCACAATAGTAAATGACATAAGAGTTTATAGATTTATGTGAATAAATGGGCCAGTTTCAAAGAAGGTTATAAGTTTATAATTATCTTCTACATTGCATTCCCAGGGCATGGGGTCCAGAGCTGTACACATTGTTAAAAACTATAAAGTCAGGAAAATTTTCACCATAGCACTGAATTAGTGATATTTGCATAGACTAATATCAGTTATGACAAAATGTGTACCAAATTCTCCACTGAATGTGTCTGACAAAGAGATTCTGAAGAGTTTCCAGCTGATCTTGATGAGTCTCAAACCCAACTATGAGAAACCTACATATATTTCATCATTTTCATCTTCTGGAAACCTGTAAGCCTGTGTATTGAAATTGTCAAAAAGCATTGGCTACTTGTTTAGCCTTTCTTCCTGATCATCTCCAAGATGCATCATACAGCATTTGTTTTATGAAGTTTTTGAGGCACATGTACCGTGATCTATGCCACTTAGAGATGTGTTCTTTGTGTAAAATGCAAAAAAAAATAATAATAATAATAATGTTTCTGTATACTGAATTTTCTTGGCCTGCTTCTTAGAGCCACACAAACCGAATGCATTTGGAAGGAGAGTGTTTTAGACATTCCTCTTATGCACATGGGAGAAGGACCTGGCAATCCACTCCCAAAGCAACCCCGAAACAGTCAGCCATTGAAAACCCTATAAGGGTCGCTATGAGTTGGATACGACTTGATGGCACCTAACAACAACAACAACTTATGCACACATGAATACCTCTTTTCTTTCTTATGTCATTTTATTGAAATACTTTTTTTTCTGTTTATCTTTCTAGACCAAGTGCCTAGAAGTTTAAGTATGGGATGTCTAGAACAGTTCTGGGGACATAAATACCCAAGAAATATTTGTACGCACTCACAGGACTAAATTTAAAAGTTTGTTTCTGCTGTAAACACAGCAAAGCAGGATGTGATGGTGGTGAGAGTAAGAGTGGGGAGTAAATAATGCACTATCTGGATTGGAGCATGGTAATTATGGTCTCATGGGATGTGTCATGAGAGGATGTTTTAGGCAGTTTGTGATATGAGACTAATGCTTGAAATAAAGCAGTGTTGTTGGTTTAGAGCTTTTCAGCAAGTGACATGATGGAAGCTGAAAAAACCATTCAGGGAAAGGACAGGGTGGGGATTGGCTGGTTTTTCTTTTCTTTCTTTCTTTTTTTTTTTTTTTCCAGAAGCTCACAGATGACCACAAATCTGGCCATGGAAACAGTTTTTAAGTCTGCAATTATCATTGCAATTGAGAAGTTATGGAAGCAAAGAGAAGTTTTCCAGAGACATGAATAATGTGGGCTGTTTTCCTTGTGAAAGCAATAATTAATTATGTCTGTGATAAATGTAATCTTATTTTCCAGTTCAAAAAATAGGTGAATGGGTTTGAACAAACCAGAAAGGAAAATACCGCACTGATTTAGGTGTACATTAATTTCAGTATCAAGAAGTTGGCCAGGGAAATTTTGTGTCAGAATTTAAGCAATATATTTGACAAAATCTCTCATGGTTACTTGGAAAAAATGAGAAATATGGATGATAATATCACTATTTTGATTTTTAGTAACATGATTGTACTGATAAAATGGTGATGTCAAAACAGAGTAGTTTCAAGTAGCCTGCCTCAGGTTTCTATTCTTAGCTGTCCCATTTAATGATTTCTAACTCAAATGAAGAATTGGAAGGCACACAACTTACCCATTGGCAACATAAAAATTTGGTAGCACTCATAATTTAATCGATGGCAAAATTAAAATTCAAAGTCTCAAAATTTTAACAAGAAGAAAGAAAATGTTACATTCAAAACTTTTGCTAATTCAAAACTAAACTTTTGTTAATTCAAAAACTGAATGTTAATTCAAAACTTTTCTTTTTAGAAAACCAACCTTACTTTTCCCACTAATTGCAGTCTTTTATTTATTTAGCCATTTAGTACATAAGCAGATGTGTATTCTTTTTCTTTTATGTTTCACTTTTAATAGAAAACTTTGGATTCATATTGTTTTAGTTACTCAAGTAATTTTACCATTTCTGGACTGCTGACCTCTAAATCTCTTACTATATGAGAAAATATTAAAAAAAAACAACTATTGTAGGTAGGTTTTATGCTACCTGTGCTGAATCCAATCCCTGATTGATAGACAAGCTCTGGCTAGTTTGATCTTCACAACAACCCAAAGAGGTAGGCTTTATTACTAATCTCATTTTATCAGCTGAGAAAACTAATGTTTAGATGTTAAGAACCTTACTTTAAGTCATACAGAAAATAAGAAAATCCTCCTCTGAACTCAGCACTAATTCCAGATGCCATGCCTGCTCTTCACGTCTGTGGAGTAGTGTCTGCACAGTAGTAAAGACCATAGGCTATGACATCAGGTCATACCCAACTCTACAACAGACTGACTGTGGGAACTTAGTAACCTACTAAAAAACAACCTACCTCACTAACTAGCCTACCCTGTTTCTTCTACTCCAAAAAGCAGCTAATGATGCAGCTACTTATAATGTCTAACTCACTGAGTCATTTAGTGAGTGGCTACAGAAGGGCTGGGGTTTAGCTTAGTTGGTAGAATGCTGCTCCACACTCTCTGAGGACCCAGTTCGATCCCCAGCACCACAAAAGTGGGAGAAAGATGTGGCAATCCACTCCTGAAGCAATCTTGAAGCAATCAGCCATTGATAACCCTATGAGGGTCGCTATGATTCGGACCCAAGTTAGCAGCACCTAACAACAACAGTGCACTAGCTGGAGTTTAGCTCTGTTAGTAGAGTGCTCCTCTGCACTTTCTGAGGTCCTGAATTTGATCCCCAGTACTGCAAAAAATGGGAGAAGGATGTGGCAGTCCACTCCCAAAAACAATCCCCAAAACAACCATTGAAAATCGAATGAGGGTTGCTATGAGTTGAACCTGACTTGATGGTACCTAACAACAACAATGGTGCACTAAGCATCATATGAGGCAAAAAGGTGTATTTAATCACTAC
>VMDO01006913.1:84293-95946 GCA_007922755.1 Pedetes capensis
GGCTGGGATTTAGCTCAGTTGGTGGAGCACTGTGCTACAGTCTCTGAGGTCCTGAGTTCGGTTCCCAGCACCACAAAAATGGGAGAAGGACCTGGCAATCCACTCCCAAGGCAATCCTGAAACAGTCAGCCATTGAAAACCCTATGAGGGTCGCTGTGAGTCAGATACTGACTCGATGGCACCTAACAACAACAACAATCACTACAATGCTAAATACACTTCCCCATTTGGAACTTTCACCAGAAAGAATTTCACAACATGCATCTTAGAAGAAAGAATGTACTGTGAATTTTATTCTACTTGTCAGCTCTAAGAATACAGCATAGTTAGGTATTCCCAAAATGATGAGAACTAGTGCACAGCTAGTATTTCCAGATTCTTGTCTGATTAGCTATCCATTGCTGCATAAGAACTTAATTCAAAATTTTGCAGCTTAAAAGAATAATATTTATTTTCTATCTCACTCAACTTCTGTAGGTCAAGAAACTAAGAGTGGCTTTACTGGGAGGTTCTGGTTCAGAATCCCTCATAAAGCTACAGTCATGTGAAGGCTTCAATAAGCTGAGAAGATTCATTTCCAAGCTGGCTTACACATACTGTCAGTATTACTGTTGGTTGTTGGCCTGAGGCCTCAGTTACTTGCCATGAGAATTTATCCATAGGACAGTTTGAGCATCTTCACCACATGGCAGGTGACTTGCCTCCAACTAAGGAATCTAATAGAAAGCAAGACAATGTATTTTATGATATTGTCTTGGAGGCTGGTTAACACATTGCTCTTCAGAGGGCCATATAGGACACAGAAAATCAAATCCTTCCAATAGTTTAGCCATGGATGAGCTCATATCATGAACATTTTACCTCTCTAGTTTTATTATTACATTTAATGCCCATAAATCAACATGACCCTACTTTCTTCAGATTTTTAAAAGATATTCAAACCATATGCATATAAGTGGTAGATGCATCAAGCCAGGTAGAAGTAATGTTTCATTTCTTTTAAGGAAGAAAATACACATAATGGAGGAAAAAGCACTGAAAATGCCCTTAAATCCCTGCTTTACAAATTACTATATTGATTTGAGGCAATCAGTTCTCATCTCCAAAGTATGAATGATAGTGATAATGATAATAAAAACATCGACTCCATAATGTTATTTTAAAAATTAGATGTAAATATATTTGACAAAAGGGCTGGGATTCAGCTCAGTTGGTAGAGTGCTACTCTGCAGTCTCTGAGGTCCCGAGTTTGATTCCCAGCACCACAAAAATGGGAGAAGGATGTGGCAACCCACTCCCAAGGCAATCCCAAAAAACAATCTGCCATTGAAAACCCTATGAGGGTCACTATGAGTCGGACACAACTTGACAGCACCTAAGAACAACAACAACATATTTGACAAAACACTATAAACTATAAGACATCATAGATATTGGCAAATTAAATCAATCTCTGATAAGTGATATCTATCCAAGCCTTGTTTTAGCTGCATAGATAAAAATGATAAATTAATACTGTAACTCACTAATTTTTAAAAAAAAAAAAGAAAGAAGAAAGCCAGGCACAGTAGGGCATGCCTACAATCCCAGCGACTCGGGAGGCGGAGACAGGAGGATTGCAAGTTAAAGACCAGAGGCAGTCTGCATAACTTAGCGAGACCCTGTCTCAAAAAGTAAAAATAAATGGGCTGAGGCTGCAGCTCAGTGGTCCAGCACTTGCGCGAGGCCCTGGATTCAACCCCTAGTACTGCACCAAAAAAAAAAAAAAAAAAAAAAAGGGAGAGAGAAGAGAAAGACAAAACATCCATTAAACTTAACTATGACTGCTCTGTTATAAAGCTTCACAAATCAGTATGAAAGCTGATGTAAAAAGCTGCACCTCCCACCATTCATATGGACAATTGTGGAAGGCTTTCTGTATACTTCTCAGAAAGTCGATAGAATTGACCCTCCGTTGCCACTGCAGTAACCTCAACAGTATGATTTATTTTAGCTTGTGCCCTTCTCATGTTTCCTGACCCTAAACAAACCACCATTACTAATAGTTAAAGTTATGACATAAGGTAGCATTATTGTATTGAAAATAAAAATATTGCTACTGGAACATAGATACTGACAGTGGCAAGCCAACAGGGTAGGGGTGGAAGTGAAGCAGTGGGAGCAGTCCACCTCACGTGCAGATAATGATGGGCTTCAGTGTCTGTAGAGATCATAAAAACAATACTGAAATCAATAAAAAGTCAGCACGCTCTTGAAGAGCACTACACACCAGCACTTTTGTATAATGTCAGTGGTAAGTAAAATCCTCTTTCCTGTGAGTGTAGATTACTCTTCTTATGCTGCTAGTTGCCATTGTTAGGTGTTACTTTTTCTTTTTATCTTTTCTTTCTTTTCTGTTTCTTTTCTCTTTCTTTCTTTCTTTCTTTCTTTCTTTCTTTCTTTCTTTCTTTCTTTTCTTTTCTTTTTTTTTTCTGTAGTACTGGGGGATTGAACCCAGGGCCTTGTGATTGCACCATTTGCAAGTGCTGTACCACTGAGCTGTACCCCCAGCCCATTATTATTTTATTTTTAACTTTTTATTTTGAGACAGAGTCTTGCTATATTGCACAGACTGCCTCTGGTCTCAAACTTGCAGTTCTCCTGCCTCTGCTTCCTGAGGCACTGGGATTACAGGCGTGAGCCACTGCACTGGCCAGATGTTACTTTTCAAGTCCATGATGTGTAAATTGGGTATGTGATATTAATAGTTTGAGCATTTAAATGTGAGTAAGGACTGGAGTGGGAGAAGCACGTGCCAATCAACTCCTGAGGCAATCCTGAAACAACCATTGAAAACCCTATGAGGGTCCCTATGAGTTGGACATGACTCAACTGCTCCTAACAACAAGGACTGGAGTATTCACAGCTGTCCCAGGGCTCAGTTTCAATAAACAAGAACATGAGGGGTATGAGTGATGCTGAGCAATAAATTGTCACTTTTTTATGTTAAGCACACTAAAGTCTCTTTGTATCATATCAGATTGAGCAATTTGGAGCAAGAAAGAGGAAAGGTCTTAGGTGTCACAAAAGTCCTAAATATCTTTAAAGATTTTTGGTACTTGAGAATTCGTATGGTAAATAGTGCTTAAGTCAATGCAATTATATCTTGGGGTACTGGGGACCAAACCCAAGGCCTTGTGCATTATGGGCAAGCTCTATACCACTGAGCTACATTTCCAGCCCAAGTAATGTAATTATATCCAAGAATATAATTGACTTGTCCAAAGACATGCAATAAATATCTTGTCAACATAATGGAATCTCACTGCTATTTGGAGACAGAGTTTCAGCAGGCATTATCAATTTTTATCCAAATATATAATATATATGTTATATATAAATATTATCTTATATATTATATAAGTAAATAATATATGTAGTTATATATGTAAATAATATTATCTTCTCTTTCTATTTTAGCCTGATTATGTTTTTTGAGAAGAATCAATAGTTTATAACTATATTTTTTCACATAGAATTCTTTCCTGTACTTCCCATAGTTTTAAATGCTCACTCTTTTCAATATCCATTAGTTGATAAAAATGAAAGCAACAGTGTTTTGCAATTTGTTCCCAAATTTAATTAATCATTGACCCCAACATATTGCCTCCCAGCGAAGTACAATATAACTAATTAGTGCTTTTTCTCCTCTGTGCCAACAAAATAGGAAAGAACATATAAGAATTAGTTACATAAAATATGTTTTCAGGACTCTTCCTGTAATGACAGTCATGACTAAGTCTGATCATTTTACCTCAGTCCTAAATTGAAAATCTGTCAATAAATTAAGAATATTTATTATAATATGTTCAAACTGGCAAAATAATTAATGTGCAAGATTCTTTTCTAATCACAAGTGATTCCTTTTGCCTTGCTATTTCTCTTCCTTTTCTTTTTTTCACATGCACCCGAGGCCCAGTTGATCTTATGATAACCTACTTGTTGATATCCCTTATTTTCTTTAAAAGAATTTTTTTGCCTGTGCTATAAACTAAATATAAAACCAATTTGTTAAATTTGTGGTTATGTATGCATCAGTCAAAATCAACCTCGCTACAAATAAGATAATGTTTGCTTAATGAAATAGTTGAAAATAAAAAGACTAGGAAATATTTTAATAGAGAAATAAGTTATCCAGAGTAATTGTTTTAATCACTATGTGGATTGTGGTTGTGGGGGATGTTGTGAGGAAGTAGTTTCAGATAAAGTCTTGCCTAGTGGGGGTCTCCCTGCAGCCATAGATAGCCCTGTGGCATCTGATCCCATCACAACGCAGAAGCTAAGCAGGGTCAGGCCTGGTTAGTACTTGGATGGGAGACCAACTGGGAACATGAGGTGCTGTAG
Source organism: Pedetes capensis (assembly GCA_007922755.1). Lineage (NCBI taxonomy): Eukaryota > Metazoa > Chordata > Mammalia > Rodentia > Pedetidae > Pedetes > Pedetes capensis. Next base: position 88,677 of record VMDO01006913.1, read on the forward strand.
GCTTGGGAGACTGACCCGGCAACCCACTCCCAAAAATCAATCTGCCATTGAAAACCTGATGAACAGCAGAAAAGCACTGACAATAGTGTTTCCTCTACTGTATGTAGGGTCACTATGAATCAGATACCGACTCCACGGCACCTAACAACAACAACAACAGTGGGGCCTACATTCTTATAGGTTAGTTGAAACAATTTAGAAGAATAAAATTTGGGAATGTATCAAAACGCATGGTAAATTGAGAATTAATTTATAACTACAAAATTAAACTGGCATGGGTGTCTGTTGTGGAATGATCTAGACACAGCTATGAAAAAACATTTCACATGACAATCCAATATAAAAATGTTTTTGAAGCTATCAAGTTGTTTGTTCAAAGCTGTTGAATGTTTGCATGGAGGTCACATTTGAAGCAATACTTTTCACCATATAAGTAGTTGCCTGCTCTAAGCCAGGGTTTCTGGTTTAGAAGCATGGACATAAACTCCTAGCCATATATAATGTTGTCGTTAGGTGTCGTCCAGTCAGTATTTGACTCATAGCGACCCTACATACAACAGGGGAAACGCTATTGTCAGTGCTTCTCTGCCATTCATAGGGTTTTGAATGGTGGGCTGATTTTTGGGAGTGGGTTGCCATGTCTGTCTCCCAAGCCAACAGCACCTGATGTTCCCAGATGGTCTCCCATCCAAGTACTAACCAGGCCTGACCGTGCTTAGCTTCCGAGATCTGAAGGCATGGAGTGTCACAGGGCTATGGCTGCAGGGGCAGCATAGATAATAATGACATTCTTTTAAGATTCACTATCATGGATTATGGGGCTGGGAATTACCTGTTGGTAGAGTGCCGCTCTGCAGTTTCTGAGGTCCAGGGTTTGATTCCCAGCACCACAAAAATGGAAGAAGGATGTGGCAATCCATTCCTGAGACAATCCCAAAACAATCAGCCAGCCATTAAAAACTCTACGAGGGTCACTATGAGTGGACACTACTCAAGGGCACCTAAACAACAACACAACAATATCATGGGTAATGATTTCACTGTGTAGAAATTACTGGACTCAACATGGTGCTGGTATAGAAATCCACAGTTTGAATTGAGAGCTGAGTGCTGAGAGCAGAGTGTACCCACAACGAGAATGTCTGAAATTTCCTAGATCCTTACTTGTAAGTAGCTGGCCCAGGTATTGTCACCTTCACCATTGTCAACACTGGCCTTTCCCATGAAATTTTCCCCACTGACCCTGGATGTGTCTACAGGATTTTTTCTAAAGCAGAGCACTGGGCAGCTAATCTCTATTGTTATTATTAGGTGCTGTCCAGTTGGGTCAGACTCATAGCGACCCTACATACCACAGAAGATAACACTATCAAACAGTGTGCCATGCACATGATCGTTTTATATTTGAGCCTATCGATGCAGACACTGTGTCAATCCATCTAGTTGAGGGTCTTCCTTTTTGTTGTTGTTGTTCTGCTACTCTCCAAACATTATATCCTTCCCCAGGGATTGATCCCTCCTGATAGTATGTCCAAAATATGTAAGATGCAGTCTAGCCATCCTTGCTTTCAAGGAGCACTCTGGTGGACAAACCTATTGGTTCTTTTGGCAGCTAATCTCAGGGTACTGGCGTATGTATCATCCCCTCAAAACACTGATACTCTTCTATTTATTTCCCATAATTTTGGAGTCCTTCACCAACGTGCCAAGGCTCAATGAGGGGCCTAATTAGTAGGCAGGGCAATAGCTTTCAAGAGCCTGGGGTAGCTGAGAGCATGCTTATACCCTGAAAATATCTACTCTTGCATTCCTCTGCCCTCTCGTTCAAAGCATTTTTCTCTTTTATATATACACAGGTCTGCTAGCAGGACTCTGATGCAGATTCTTGTTTCGTCAGCCTCCTGAATATACACTGGTATTATAGGTTTATGAGTTTATTTGTAAGTATTTTTCTTTTCTTTTAAATTGCATCATAAGCTTCTTAATATCAACATTCACTTTGACTTTTCTCTGTTATTTCCCAAAGAGCCTGATCTCCAAATTACTTTCAGTGTCTGATACTGAAACTCAGGTTGCTTTTTATCCTCCATCTTACCTCAGCCATTTATACCTGGCCACATACTGACAGTTTGAGTCACTTCCCGGCAATGAAATGTGAAAACTCTGATTTACTATGTATGCCTGTCTAGAACAGAACTGCCACTACTTTGGGAGAAGCCCCACTTCAAAATTTTTTCCAATTGATCCTGAAATTTCAACTGCAGTAGCATTTATCAGAGTTTAGAAATGGCTCAGGTGCATTCCCTGGGTAAGAGGCTTCTACTGGAACATTACTATAACCCTCATCCAGCACACGGAATAAAGGTTTACTCTCTATTGGCTCTTTCATCTTTTTATTAGGAGAAAATATAAACATAGAGTTTTTGAAGAAGTGTTTTCTCCCATTCTTTTCTAACTATTAGATTTTATAGTTAGAACTTACTAAAACTCTCTTATTAAGATTTTACCAATCAGCTAAAATCATAGACACCAGTTGAATCTGAATATCTAAATATTTTATCCAAATATATCAAAGCAGTCATGTTTACAAGTTGAATTCATAAGTAGAAGCAGAGAAACATGTAACTGACATAAGAAATCCATCAAAACTTCTAATATTTTTCAGCTTGTTCATTTTAGAAAAGGGGAACAAATTCAGAATTTTTGGTGACAGCTTATTTATTTACTTATTATTTATCTACGTTGTCTTGAGATGAAAATGAAAATCGGGTTAGTGGAGAAATCAGAATTCAAAGGGTATTGTCTGTATGGTCTGTAGTGTTAAAAATGAAGTTCTATTTTATATGCAAATGATAAAATGATGTTAAGAAAGAAATACAATAAAGGTAGCAGGAAACAGATAAAAGGTAACAAATGTTTTAAGATAATAATGGATAATGTAGAAGTAGGAAAGAAAAGTTGACGTTTCAAATTTAGTCATAGCACCATCAGAAAGGTAGGCATTGAGTGTATGTCTGAAGACTGATTCAATGTGAGAAAATTTATGATACATAAGCCTACAGCTATGCCACCCTGGCATCTGATCCTGTCAGATCACGGAAGCTAAGCATGGTCTGGCCTGGTTAGACCTTGGATGGGAGAATGCTTGGGAATAACAGATCCTGTAGGCTTGGGAGAAGGACCCAGCAGCCCATTCCCCAAACAATCAGCCATTGAAAACCCTATGAACAGAAGACAAACACTGACAATAGTGTAGTCCTGAGCACGACACAGTGTCAGAGAGTGTTGTACATAGACTCATTATGAATCAGACCAGATGCAAGGACACCTAACAACAACATACTAGACCTTACAAAAATGGCTTATTTGGTATAAAGTACAGACGGATCTGCCTCTGACTTCTTAATTAGTTAATTTACCTCATCATTAGGACTTACACATTCATATTTTCAATACAAAGCTTCTTTGTAGAAGAAAAGAGAAGAGGCATATTTACTGATTGTCCAGGATGTGGAACTGTTTGGAAAGGCTGAATGACTGATCATACACTCAGGTCTGTCAACACTACTGCATCCCATTCCTTGAAATCCACAGTGCTGTTTCCAGGAGGGAACTCAAAAGCACACAGAGCCCTTCTATATCTCTGGCCACTCTCCAAACTTATTATGTAGATTAGGGGTCAGCAAACCGTTTTTCTAAAGTTCCAGATGATAAACATTGCAGGCTTTGCAGTTTCCACAGTCTCAGTCACGCCTACTCACCTCTGCCACTATAGTACAAAAGCAGCTATGCACAATCTGTAAATGAATGGGAACAGCTGTGGTCCAATAAAACTTTTACACATAGTAGGCAATGAGCTGAATTTGACATGTAAGTTCCAGTTGGTTACAGTTTGTTAGCCCTTGGTTTAGACCATTGGTAGTTCTGATGATTTTGGGGACTTTCATCAGGTTTCTCATTGACATGTTTTTTCTTAAGCACAAGAGGTAAGGATCAATAATAGTGAATGGATGCTGAAGAAAAAATTTAAAATGGAACAATTATGCAGTGGTATTGAAGCCTTGTAATAAGATAGCAAGTAACAGACTCTTAGTTTTTACACATAGGCTTACATTCTTCCATCTGCTACTTAAGCATAGAATTTGGAAAATATAAAAATCTGAAAAACTTTATAACAATTATAAATGATTTTTCTTTCCTTCTAGACTATTCATCTTAATACAAAATTTCTTCTGATCAAAAAGACAGAGTACCTCCTGAGAAAGCTACATGTTCAGAGGTTGCCAGGGCACCCCCCTGAACACACCCCACAGAAGATGCCATCAGTCCTCACTAATCCTAGAAGGAAAGAGTGAGGAAGTGTCTGTGAGGCTAAGCCAAATATATGGACTCAAAGGGATTATAAATCTTGTGATGATAAAAGTAAAAAATGTTAACCTCACTCATTATTGAAAGTGGCACATGATATACAGTATTAATGAAAACTAATTTCTTATCATTGAGAAGATGAAAAAATTTGGGAAAGGATCAAAGCTCCTTTCACATTCAGAGAGGTGGTGTACAAGAAAAGAGAAATAGCTAGAAAGGATACCAAGACCCTTGACCACAGGGTTCGTTATATAAAGAGCCATAGGGGCACACCCAAATGGGGAAAACAAAGAACAATCACATTTAGTAAGTGCCTAGTAAACATCAGGCAGTTGTTAAATTTGTTACCTCATTTAGTGTCCTCAACAATCTTATGAAATACCAGTAATTAGTGTTACCATTTTATTAACAAGGGAAAGGGATCAGAAATACTAAGTATTTCTCCAACATTACTCAAGTACAGCAAAGATTTGCATCCAAGTCTGTATATGAAGTGTTTTCCAATTGGACATACTGAAAACAGAAACAAAAGTTGCCATCTCAAATTATTGTAAAAGGTTTATAAAAGTCAAAAATAATTAATGAAAGTATTCATTTAGTAGCTCAGCAAAGAGCCAGATTCTATATTACACTTAGAAATATTGTTGTGCCGGGCATGGTGGCGCACGGGTCATCCCAGTGGCTCAGGAGGCAGAGGCAGGAGGATCGCAAGTTCGAGACCAGAGGCAGTCTGTGTAACTTAGGGAGACCCTGTCTCAAAAAGTAAAAAAAATGGGCTGGGGATGCAGCTCAGTGGTCCAGCACTTGCAAAGCACGCAAACAGGAGGCCCTGGGTTCAACCCCCAGTACCGCACAAAAAAAAAAAAAAAAAAAAAGGAAAGAAAGAAAGAAGGCAGGAAGGAAATAGTGAATAGTGCTGTGCCTTCGGGATTGCCTTGGGAGTGGATTGCCACGTCCTTCTCCCATTTTTGCAGTGCTAGGAATTAAACCTGGGACCTCAGAGACTGCAGAGCAATGCTCTACCAACTGAGCTAAATCCCAGCCCCCTAGAAATATTAGTTAATACTAAAAAGTTAGCACAACATTGAGATATTCTTTCAAACTGGAGGAAGATATTTACAACATCTTCAGCTTTGTCTAAAATTGAACACATTTCTAAGCATAATAGCCTAACGGAGAAGCTAACTATCCACATCTGCAACATAAGTAAATAAGTATTAAAAATAACTCAATTGAAAACTATGGACCAATTTAAAAAATGGATTAAAATCCTCTGCTTCATTATTAAAACAATTTGTAAAGGCATTGTTCACTTTCAGCATAGTTTTGTGCCATATTAGTATGAGAGTTGAGCAAAGATACCTAGGGGATGGGATTATGTATTTTTTTCATTTCTGTATATCTCTAATCTTTGGTGTTATAATTGGTAGATTGAGGTGTGGTTATACTATATTTTTCTTTTCAATTTTTTAATTTTGAATTGATACACAAAACATAGTGTACATATTTATGGGGTTCCCCGTAATAATATATGTAAACATTGTATAAGGAGTATATCAGGTTAAAGATATTTATATCCTCAAACACTTATCATTATTTATGGTTAAAATTTTCAAAAAACTTAACCTTTTTGAAATATTTAATACTAATTGTTATTTAAAGTCAATACACTGTGCAATAGTACCCCAGAGCTGCTTGCTCCTTCTAACTGGAACTTGCACCCATTGATCAACCTTTCCCCCTCTGGTCCCCTACACTTGCCAGCCTTTGGTAACTACCATCCTACTCCCAACATCTGTAAGATCAAGTTTTATAGATTCCATATATGAATGAGATCATGTGGAACTTGTATTTCTCTGTTTAACTTGTTTCACACCAGTTCCATCTATGTTGTTGGAAATGACAGGATTTCATTTTTTATGGTTGAATATTATTCCTTTGTGTATGCGTACCACATTGTTTTTTTTAAACATTCATCAGTTGATGGACACAGCCATACCACTATGATATCTAGTCCCATCAGATCTCAGAAGCTAAGCAGGGTCGGGCCTGGTGAGTACTTGGATGGGAGACCAATTGGGAACACCAGGTGTTGTAGACTTGAGAGAAGGACTCAGAAACCCATTCCCAAAAAACAATCAGCCATCGAAAATCCTATGAATAGCAGAGAAGTACTAGCAATCTGTTTCATCTGTTGTACATAGGGTCTCTATGAGTCAGACACTGACTGGACGGCACTTCATAACAATATTCCCTACAAAGTAGATGAGAAAGTGGACTTTTTTTATTGGATATTTTTAATGTACACCTTAATGTGATTCATTCTGACATGCTTTTCATTGTGGCATTTACATATATGCATTTTGATGTACATTATTCATATAGGTACCCCCTTACCCTCTTGTATGCTTCCCCCCACACACCCTCCCCATCTAAGTCTTCTCTATCATTTACTTGGTAATATTTTTCTATATGTACTTGAGTTCCAGTTCTGTTTAAGATAGAAATTTTTCCTGTAGTGAACTTTGTTATTATCTTGTCAGAACAATTGCATGCATTTTCTAGACCATTTATATTGACACCATCCTTAGCTTTTTTTTTTTTTTTCCATTTAGAAAGTGTACTTTTAGGCAAGTATATCACCAAAGATTTTGCTTTTTAAAAAATTATTTTATTTATTTTTATTTATTTGTAGGAATTATTTTAGATACAAATTAATTTGTTTTGTTATGACATTTTTATACTTACATGTCACTGTACATTGCTTCTTGTGACCCCACAATTACTCTCTTATTCTACTGACCTTCTTCCTCCACAGCAACAGTCCAAATTTTCTCTTAATAAGGGGAGAATAGATGTTATGGAAGCAATCAACAGATACAAATAATAAATTGTATCTCCT